>JAJGRW010001489.1:0-13407 GCA_025461045.1 Carex parvula
AGATCATAAGCCCGGCAAGGCGCGGGATCATCATACCGCAATTTGCAGGTTGTCACCAGCTATGATGTTCCCAATGCAAGTGTCTCACACACTCTTTCAGGGTGCGGAAGGCGTGACACCACAGAAACCTTGAAGAGTGTGTGGCTTACATCCGGCCTTTGATCACAATTCATCCAGCGGGTCATCCTCACTACAACGAAGGATTGCCAATTTGCCTACACCCTATTGGACGATAGCCTTAAGAGAAAATGCTTAGATAATAAGCAACCCTTGCCCACCCTTGATCAAAATGCTTAGATAAAATGCTTCGCTTATGAGTTGAAGGGGTATTTTTAGGTCTAGAGCGAGTGGTGATATCATTTTTCTCTTGTAACTAAATCTACAAAACAATGTTGTTACTGATAAGAAATGTTGTAAATTACAATTTTTTTTTTTACTTTTTTCTACTACAGAAATGTATGAATTAATAATTTAACTTAGTCAATATGAATGTCCAAATTAACATTTTTTTCCTCTCCCTTTGATATGCTTATGGGGATTATTATATCATTTTCAGCTGCCAATTTTGTTGGATTTGCCTAATTAAACAAAGGGCTTCAAAAGTTGCTCAATAGAAAACAAGTATTTGATATCAATGTCAAAGTCAAAACCAGATGGGAATGGAATTTTTATTTTATTGAAATTTCTTTCAACGATGTACTTAATGTCTTTGTCCGGTACTGGCGAGGATATGAATTCGGTACATGGTCACCTTGAAGTTTACATACATTGGCGTCTTTATATAAAAATTATATTATGTTCCACATTATACGCAAAAGATAATACCATGAAACCAACCAAAAATTCATTTCTTTATTCATCAAATTGACAAATCACATAATACTTACTAGGAGCAATGAGAAACGTGGCATGAGATAAACAAAAATATTTTCAATATATATTTTTTTAGGAAAGCTATTTTCAATATATATTTTTTTAAGAAAGTTATTTTCAATTTTGTTTCCATAGTAATGTCGAAGATACCCTAATAGAATAAAAAAAATATGCAAAACTTGAAGAAAATAAAAAAAGAAAGAGTACGGATGAAAGTTTATTAAATTAGCCTTTTAATCTTAAAAATTAAATTCAATCCGCACCGTTCGATAAATGGAAAGTGTGAATCTAAAGGACAAATTAAACTTTAACTTAAAGTTTATTTTTATTTTTTTTATCGATTTTACTGCCTAATAATATTTATGCGGATAAATTTTATTTTATTTCTTTTATTTGCAATAAAGATATTTCTTGGCTTATACAAAAATCCGTATCACCAAGCAGTTATATTTTCATTTTTTTTTCGTAAAAAATATTTGTATATAATAAATAGTATATCAAATATGAAGGTATCGTTATAATATATTTTTAGATTCTAAATCAAGACTATTTAGCTATATTTTTTAGATTTTTTATCACATGAAAATGATACTGCAAGATTTTCTATTTCTAAGGTATCTTTTTGAATTCTAAATTAAGATTATTTAGATACACTATTAAATTATGTATCATACGAAAATGATAACGGAAAATTCTTTTTTTATCTACAAAAATCAAATTATGCAAACCGACTTTGAAGCGGATGAAAAATTTGTCATTCAACTGGAGGTTTTCCCACAATTCATATCATTAATCGCATTTATCATGCAAAAGGAATATTCGCAATAATCAACATATCTGTTTTTTTTATTATTTTGTAAAATAAAAATATAATAATTTTATTCAATATTTGGCCCAAAAACTATTTTGTAAAATAAAAATAAAAATAATTTGATTATCCTTTGATCCTCTGTAATCTTCTGATAAACAAAATTAAAACAATAACGACAATACTCCCTCAAAGAGAACTCTACATATTTGTTTTCTTTTGATTCTATTTTTTTAGGAGATGTTTTTTTTTTTTTAAAGATTGATAGCAGCTATCAATTAGTGCAATAAAAATTAAAAATCAAACGAAACAACTATATACAATATCTCTTGGCTTCTCTATTAAACTAGCTCATTATTCAACAATTGCATGGACCTATTCACCCATTAACTAGCGCTGCACGTAATCCACATCTCTGCCTCTTGACACACCTTGTGCATCCCTGACTGCACCCTTTGATCTTTGTCGGTAAATAGTTTCTCAATTCTACTTTTACAAATAATCCATACAGTGCATATCATTATTATTGGACCTACTTTGAGGAGATGTTAATTTATATTTTCATATTGATTTTCTCAAATATCATATTTGATATTATGTGCATTTTTTAATGTCATATATTTTTTTATATTGGATTATAAAGGTGCTAGTAACTAAATAACTTAAAAAGACACAAACATAAGAGTTTTTTTTGTTGAACAATATATTTTTACACTTATATAAGATTCATTGGGTTTGAGAGATTTATATAAATAAGTCAAATGAGTCAACACAACATATTTATTCAATCATCATGACGTTTGTATTGTCCACCTAAACATGTGAAAACATGAAGTTTTGATGACTAAAAAAGCTTTCACACAATTATTGCAATACCTTGATCCAAAGGCCATGATCACCTCGTAAGGTCGTCTTTTAATTTTCTAAAATAAATATGTTTTTGTACCTTATCATCGGTGTCAATTAGCTGGCAGCCGAGTCGGATAATAATATTAATAATTTTTCTTCCTTTTTGTATCGCCATCAAATGAAAAATGATCGAATTGATATGTTAATGGTGATTATTATATTAATAATTTTTCAGCTTCCAATTTGTTGTAGTTTCCTAATAAGCAAAGGGGCCCTGGCGTCCTTAGGGGTGTCAATGGGTACGATACGGGTCGAGTTGAGGCATTTCCATATTCATACTCATTAAAATTGACTTACCCATACCCATTAAAAATTGACCTTACCCTATCCTACCCTTACCTATTAATATTATCGGATAACAAAACGGTAGCGGATGAATAACGGATATTACTAATATAATAATTAGTTTTATTATATTTTACAAATTAAATATAAAAAATTCATTCATTTCACACATATATATGTAATTACATTTCTAATAAAAAATAAAAATGACTGTGCAATCAATTCCAACTAAATTATTTTTTATAAAGAAAGAAAATTCAAAAACACGAATACATATTTAGGTGGAATGGAAATTGAATAGAATATATATTTATATTTTATAATTACCCTATAGGGTAACGGGTACTAAATAGTCATTACCATACCCTTACCCATTTGGTTAACAAAAAAAATTCTTATCCATATCCATATCCAATAAGTTAACGAAAAAAAAACCTTACCCATATCCGCCTTATCGAATACGATATGGATCAAGTAAACGGCTAAAAAGGTACCATTGACACCCCCTAGGCGTCCTACATCCCTCAGACTAAGGGTGCCAATGCTACCTTTTTAGCCATTTATCCAACCTGTATCATGTTTGATAAGGCAGGTATAAGTAATTTTTTTTTTTCGTTAGCTTATTGAGTATGCTCGGTATGCATAAGAATTATTTTCGTTAACCAAATGGGTAAGGGTATGGGAAATTACTATTTCGTACCCGCTTTTCTATAGGGTAATTATATAATCTCTATATATTTATTCAATTCAATTTCCCATCCACCTAAATATGTATTCATATTTTTGAATTTTCTTTCTTTATAAAAAACAATTTAGTTAGAATTGATTGCACATTTATATTTATTTTTTATTAGAAATGTAATTACATATGTGTGAAATGAATGAGTTTTTTATATTTTATTTGTAAAATATAATAAAACTAATTATTATATTGGTATTATCCGTTATTCATCCGCTGTCGTTTCGTTACCCGATAATATTAATGAGTAAGAGTAGGGTAGGGTAAAGTCAGTTTTTAATGAGTATGAGTAGAGTATGGGTAAAGTCAATTTTAATGAATATGAAAATGCCTCCAACCGACCCGTACCGTACCCATTGACACCCCTACCTCAGACTACTTAAACTTTGAGTTTGGATTCAAACTGTCAGATCACAATCCGAATCAATTCGGCCTAATTAAGTTGAAATTCATAAAGTTCCTTAATTATTCGTGCGAATTTTAATTGTACTGTCCAAATTCAAACTCAAAGTTTTAAGTTACTTTAGGAGATCCGAATTCATAACCAAACAAAGGACTTCAAGAGAAATTCATTACCTCCTAAGGTAACAAAATATTCCTGTTATTTTCGTATGGTTTGTTGATTGAAACTACATGTACTGAACTATACTAAAAATTTTTGAAAAACAAATATTGTTTCTTAATACTTATATGATAAATTATTAATTATAATGTATTATCGTGTTTAAAATGACCTTCAAACCCCTCACATCAACATCGAACTCCCCTATAATTGACTATTAATTGTGGTTTGATATGATCGATTTGATAACTGTATTATTAATATCAATGATATTTTATAATGACTTGATAATATAGAGTTACATGTGTATGATACTTGTCAAAAATTCGATAAGTTAGGCACTTTGGTGATATCTTTTTTAATTGAATAATAGTACTTCTAGCATTTGTGCGTTTAATTTGTACAATATTAATGCGATTTATTTGGCTATAGACCCTAAACGAAATCTAAATGATTTATGCGCTAATTAAATAAAGATCATTAATAATACTAATTAGATAAATAAAAAAATGGAAAGAACTTGATTTGTGGGCTGTGGACGAAAAAAAAAAATACACGAGTCTCATGACAAGAACTTGATTTGTGGGCTGTGGCGAGGGATCATCATACCGCAATTTGCAGTTGTCACCAGCTATGATGTTCCCAATGCCAAGTGTCCCACACACTTCGGAAATAAATCTGTTTTTATTTCCATTTTAACCGTTGATCTTTAGCGAGATTCGGACATGAAAAACTTTTTTCTTTGAAATTTGTGCATAAAAAACTTGAATTTTTTTTATCACATGAAAATATACTGTAAGATTTTCTATTTCTACGGTACCTTTTTTAATTCTAAATTAAGATTATTTAAAGAGGAGGGATCAAGTTACAACAAATTTGAGTTACAACAAAGTTACAACAACTATTTTTTTCATTTTCAAAGTCCAAATCGTCGATCCAAACCGTTCAACATGATTATCTAAATAAAATGTGCTTGCAGATCAAATTTTATATTTTTTTTGAATTTTTTTACTATTTATTAAGATGGGTACAAAATTCAATGGTCTGAATATGACTATTTTTTGTAAAATACTTAATAAATAGTAAAAAAATTCAAAAAAATGTAAAATTTGATCTGCAAGCACATTTTATTGTGGAGATCATGTTGAACGGTTTGGATCGACGATTTGGACTTTGAAAATGAAAAAAATAGTTGTTGTAACTTTGTTGTAACTCAAATTTGTTATAACTTGATCCCTCCTCTTATTTAAATACACTATTAAATTATGTATCATACGAAAATGATAACGCAAGAGTTTTTGTTATCTACAAAAATCGAATTATGCAAACCAACGTTGAAGCGGATGTAAAATTTATCATTCAACTGGAGGTTTTCCCACAATTCAAATCATTAATATGTGCTTTGATCATTCAAAAGAAATATTCGCAACAATCAACATATCTATTTTTTTTTTATTTTGTAAAATAAAAATATAATAATTTTATTCAATATTTGGCCCAAAACCTATTTTGTAAAACAAAAATAAAAATAATTTAATTATCTTTTGACCACTCTGTAAATTTGTAATAAACAAAATTAAAACAGTAACAACAATACTCCCTAGCTATAAGAGAACTCTATATATTTGTCTTCTTTTGATACTATTCTTTGAGGAGATTTTAATGTATAATTTAATATTGATTTTCTCAAATATCATATTTAATGTCATACTTCTTTTTTAAATCAGATTATAAAGGTGCTAGTAACTAAATAACTTAAAAAGACACAAACATAAGAGTTTTTTTTGTTGAACAATATATTTTTACACTTATATAAGATTCATTGGGTTTGAGAGATTTATATAAATAAGTCAACACAACATATTCATTCAATCATCATGACATTTGTATTGTCCACCTAAACATGTGAAAACATGAAGTTTTGATGACTAAAAAAGCTTTCACACAATTATTGCAATACCTTGATCCAAAGGCCATGATCACCTCGTAAGGTCGTCTTTTAATTTTCTAAAATAAATATGTTTTTGTACCTTATCATCGGTGTCAATTAGCTGGCAGCTGAGTCGGATAATAATATTAATAATTTTTCTTCCTTTTGTATCGTCATCAAATGAAAAATGATCGAATTGATATGTTTATAATTTTTCAGCATCCAATTTGTTTGTAGTTTCCTAATAAAGAAAGGGGGCCCTGGCGTCCTACATCCCTCGTATTAGAGGTGTCAATGATGCCTTTTTAGCCATTTATCCAACCCGTATCGTATTCGATAAGGTGGGTATGAGTATGATTTTTTTTCATTAGTTTATTATTGAGTATGGGTATGAATAAGAATTATTTTTCGTTAACCAAATGGGTAAGGGTATGAAAAATAACTATTTCGTACCCGTTTCTCTATAGGGTAATTATAAAATCTAAATATATATTCAATTCAATTTTCAACTCACCTAAATATGTATTCATATTTTTGAATTTCTTCCTTTATAAAAAATAATTTAATTAGAATTGATTGCACATTTATATTTATTTTTTATTAGAAATGTAATTACATACGTGTGAAATGAATGAGTTTTTTTATATTTAATTTGTAAAATATAATAAAACTAATGATTATATTAGTATAAAAAACACGTTATTCATCCGCTGTCGTTTCGTTACCCGATAATATTAATGAGTAAGGGTAGGGTAGGGTAAAGTCAGTTTTTAATGAGTATGGGTAAAGAAAATTTTAATGAATATGAATATGCCTCCAACCGACCCGTACCGTACCCATTGACACCCCTACCTCAGACTACTTAAACTTTGAGTTTGGATTCAAACTGTCAGATCACAATCCGAATCAATTCGGCCTAATTAAGTTGAAATTCATAAAGTTCCTTAACTATTCGTGCGAATTTTAATTGTACTGTCCAAATTCAAACTCAAAAGTTTTAATTGTACTGTCCGAATTCATAAACAAACAAAGGACTTCAAAAGAAATTCATTATCTCCTAAGGTAACATAATATTCCTGTTATTTTCGTATGGTTTGTTGATTGAAACTACATGTACTGAACTATACTAAAAATTTATGAAAAACAAATATTGTTTCTTAATACTTATATGATAAATTATTAATTATAATGTATTATCGTGTTTAAAATGACCTTGAAACCCCTCACATCAACATTATCCAACTCCCCTATAATTGACTATTAATTAATTGTGGTTTGATATGATTTGATAACTGTATTATTAATAATTTAATATCAATGATATTTTATAATAAGGACATTGATTATATAGAGGTACTACATGTGTATGATACTTGTCAAAAATTCGATAAGTTAGGCACTAATTTGGTGATATCTTTTTAATTAAGTATTAGTACTTCTAGCATTTGTGCGTTTAATTTGTACAATATTAATGCGATTTATTTGGCTATAGACCCTAAACGAAATCTAAATGATTTATGCGCTAATTAAATAAAGATCATTAATAATACTAATTAGATAAATAAAAAATGGAAAGAACTTGATTTGATCGATATATTTCATAAAAATTGAAAAAAAAAAAAACCAAATTTATCACACACATATAGGTGTTCGTTAGCGTGCTATCTAATTAAATAATAGGTCCTTTTTTCTTGTTGTGTTTTCCAGCGTTGGATGGAGTTTAAGATTTGTGTAGGGATGAGGCGCTGAATGAGGCAAATGGACACGGAAACATTACAAATTAAACCAGATTAAATGAGCTCACTAAATCAGATTAAAAGGTGGATATGTATTGACATATATTTTATTTTGTTAGATTTGAAGGGTATTTGTAAAACTCAGAAACTTAGGTGGCACTAATTAAAGTTTCTCCTTTAAATTGATTTTATTTATATGAATTTAATATATTCCCTTACATGTAATTAAAAAAATAAGCTGCACATTCTTAAAAGAAATATTATTTTCTTTATTGTTTTGTATGGAGTGCCATCATTTGAGATGCATGCTTTTATCACGTACGTTTTTCTCATTTCATAGATTAATAAGGTGTTAGGGAAAAGGAAACCATGCACGAGTTAGATGATCAATTAATAGCAAAAATATATAATATAAATCTTGGGCTCATCTTTTAAACCAAGTAAAAAAAGTCTCCAAATAAAGAAACTTATAGTAGTTTTGTCAGACACATAAAGAAACAACAACAAAAAGTTCTTTAAACATAGTTTAAATACTATTTATTAATAAATAAATTCTGAATTCTAATTTTGTTAAGAGATTAGAGAAAATTAAACACAGATTTAAAATGAAACAAAATAATATTTTCCTAATTATAATCAATAAGTGTAATATATAACACAGACAACAATCTACCAACTCGCAAGCCTTCTTGCAATTCATTTGCAATATTCAGTGCACACTTTCTTATCAGAAGACGAAGCACTGTTATATCAAAGGAGTAAACATAGGATTTTGGTGTCAATTCCTCAGTTGAAAGTAGTTGTGTTTGTATCATATTACTTTATGATTTGAGAAATGCCAAAGTCGCTAAGTTTACTGATGAAGTTCGCATCAAGAAGAATATTTTCTGGCTTAGAGGTCGCTGTGGATCACAAAGTGTGGTTTATTTGAGTAAATGAATAAAAAAACCTAAGCAAATCTCACTGGTGATGTGAGTCCGGGATTGCCATGTCAGATATGAGGTGTTATCTGCACAGGACAACTAGTTCTCAAGGCTTCCATTAGGCAAGAATTCATAGACGAGTATCGAGATTTCTGAGCATGATCCTATTAGATTGAAAATGTTTGGATGTCTAACTCTTTTGAGAATAGCAACCTGTAAAAACAACACATAATTTGATTTTGAGAACTTTGAATTTATTTTTAAGAAATAGTGTCCATATAATAATAAAGATAATAAATTGGGTACGAGCACAACTGATGAGAATTAAAATGATGAATGAAATATTATGGACTATAATTTGGCTTGGTTAACCCCTCAATTAGGCTTCCATTAGTACATGCATTTCCGCCTTAAATGTTATGAGTTGTAGCAAAATTAATGTAGTATTACTATCTTTAGCATAATTATCTCTTTATGAAATTATTTGCTGGAATTCTGATATGTAAGCTCTCTGAATTCAACTTCTTTATCGCCACCGTGGTGTTACGAAGAGAGCCCTTGTAGACGCATCCAAAACCACCTTCTCCAATCTTCAACGAATCACAAAAATTTTGAGTTGCTTGTTCCAGCTAACTCAAGGAAAACTGGGAGCTCATTACCATATCAGAATTAGCAAAAGAGTGCTCTTTCTGTTTTCTCAATTTTTGAGCCTCTTTAATAGCATTATCACCCTCTTGCTTTAGCTTATCCAAATCTTTGAGTTGGTTCTCAAATTTAAGTTGTTCCTTTCCCCTTCTAAAATGATCATTCTTGTCATTTTCTCTCTTTTGGATTTCCTCAATTTCTTTCTGATGTAGTTTCTCCCTTTGAATTTGCTGCAATTGTCAATTCTTTTTATCTGATATTATGTTTACAAACAAATTTTTCGTTGAGTTAATATAATTTTAACTCAATATTCGAGCGTAAGTTTCCTCAAGCATTAGACAAAGAGCCACCCGGATTTAGCACCATACAGTTATCATGATCATTTACTTTAAAGAAAAGAAATTAAATTTACAACAAAAAACTGATAACATTTTTGTGGGTCTTTTAATTGCAACCTTCTAATTAAAATTGTCTTCTGAAAGTCCTATGTACATCATTTGTTTCTTTTTATTTGTTTATTAGTTCTAAAAAGTCAAATCTTATTAGTAGAAAATATTAGTAATTAAGTTGAAATCATGCTTCATGACCATGCTAATATTCCAGTCGCTCCCGGTAAAGTAATTATATTGTATTGATCATGCCAACCTTTCTCAATTATGTCATCAAGGTACTTATTATTCAAATTTTCAGTATATTTAAAGAATAACAGTTCTGAAAATAATCAAAACAAAAAATAACAGAGATAGAGAGGGGCCGATATCATTCCCTTTGATATATTAGACTTTCGGTAGAACAAAAATCCAGGGAAATATTATTTATGATTTTTCTTAGGTAGTAGAGCAAAAACTTAGAAATTCAATTGAAAGAAAAGAAATTAAAATCAATTTGAATAAGTAAGAAGGAAAAAAAATGAAAAATTGAAATTAAAATAAAGAATTATGATCAAGAATAAGTGGAAAGATGCACCTCTTCAGATGTGGCCTCTGTCAAATCTGATTTGGGATACCTAATGAAGCCAAAAACACACATGTCATCGAAGCTTAGGTGATTATTAAAAATTAGATATAACCAACCAGAACTCAAGTAATCCAATAATGAAGACAACCCGAAATACAAAGAACTCAACATGAACCAAAAGGATTAAAGCTCTATTTCTTCAAATCAGTATGCATTTTTTGTTTATTTGTCATTTGATAATTAATGTGTACAAAATGACCTGAGTAGTGAGTACAAACCCCAAATAAGTTTACCAAAAACTCGGTTAACCGAAGGGCTATCCAGCCCTATGTGTACTCAAAGTACCGATAGTCGCCACCAGACCGGTCTTAGCAACAAGTCACATGTACTCAATCCCTAGCCGGTCTAGTTCGAACAGGATAATTAAACTCGCTCGTTTTCACTTCCTGAAAAGGGCCATTGATGGAGTTTTCTCCAAGTACATATCAACCAATCCGTGAACTCAGTGTTGCGCGCCAAGTCTAACAAGGAAGTTGACATGGATTTGGAGAGAGAAGATGTGAGAGTTGGGAGGAGAGGGAGTGAGATATGGAGTACAAAGGCGTATACGTAAGAAACTGACACAGCTGATTTCACTTTATGTGGCGCATCAGTCTTATACATGGTCATTTTTATTTAATTATTCGTGCACTGTATGAAGTCAAATCACTTCTGTCAATATAGTTATCCTAGGAAGGCTGACAAGCAGGTTTGGCAACAAATTGGAGAAGAGGTTTAATAGAAACTAATAGCTGGTGTTTTGGGACTGAGTGAGTTGATTAGAGCACTTTCTTTCCAGGATTAGATCAAACATGCTTGTTTTGTCATAGCAGTTATTATATGCATTGCGTATATTGGTCCGTACTATAGATTTATATCTCTATTGTCAAAATTTAAACAGTTTGTCTGAACTGTTCAACATAATCTCCATATGAAAATGTACTTATAAATCAAATTTTACATGATTTAGTGATTTTCTACCTATTTAAAAAATAGTAATTTTTTTTAAAATATATATATAACTTGGTCTCCAAGTACATGCATTTTTATACGGAGATCATGTTTAATGGCTCGTACCAAACTGTTTGGATTTTAAAATAGAGATATTAATTCAAACAATTAAAACTATGATCACTATATCAGTTTATACAATTGCCTCCACACTCCCTCCAAATCGCAACAAATTTGATTTGTTTGATTCGAATGGGACGTCTGAAATGATAGCGACAATGTATCAAATGAATTAATATGGAATTTGTTTTGTTTGATTTGTTTGATTCGAATCAAATTTTGAATTTAGATTCGGACCGTTCGATCAGAATTTGTGATAAAGATATTTTTTAGCTTATAAATTTGTTCATATGAGTTATATATTTGTACATGATAAATTGGGTATCAAGTACATAAGAGTATCGTTATATTTTTTTTTATCTTTTTTAATTCTAAATCAAGACTAGCTATTTTTTTAGATTTTCTATCAAATGAAAATAATATTGTAAGATTTTCTATTTTTATGATACATTTTTAAATTTTAAATCAAAATTGTTTAAATAAATTTTCAGATTATTTAAAATGATACAGTGATATTTTTTTTGTGTTTTTAAAACAACCATATCATTAAATCGCATATCTACCTTGCATAATAAATTTTTGAAACAACCAACACATTTAAATTACAATTTTTTTGTAAAAAAAAAAAATAGAATGAATTTCAACATGTTTTTTTTTCATATGTAATATTGTGGTAAGAAAAAAATAACAGTGTCAGTGTTTGCCCAATTAAAAAGAAAAATGTATACATTTTTCTTTTCTCAGTGTTTGCTCAATTGAAAATAAAATTGTATAAATTTTTCTTCTCAGTAATCTAGCATGATCTTTTCGAATACGTTAATTAATGTGCGTTTTAATATTAGTTTTCTCAAATATCATACTTGATCATTATGTTTATTCTTTAATGTCATATAATTTATATATGATTATAAAAGTGTAGGTAACTAAATAACTTAAGAAACATAGACATAAGATTTTATTTGTTGAACAATATATTTCCATATTTATATAAGAACCATTGGCTTAGAGAGATTCATATAAACAAATAAGCCAGCACAATATATTCATTCAATTATCATGACATTTGTATTTTCCACCTAAACATGTATGACTGTAAAATGTTTTCACATGATCATTGCAATGCATCGACTCAAATGTCATGATTACAAAGGGAGTTCATCTTTTAATTTTCTAGGATTTTTTTTTTCTAGGTAAAGCCCATAATGTCACACTGAATAAAAAGCCCACCCTCAATCTGAACCTTTTTTCGAATTGTGCCCCATTACAAGAGATTCATCAGAACAATTGAATTCGTGCTATTATTCTCAGTCTTTGGGCCTTGGGGAGATATTGAGTGGACGATTAATTGGGAATTAGTTCGGGACTATTATACTTTGTTGACTATTGTAATAGTTACTAGTACATGGAAATGTTTGGAGGTGCACAATTTGGTTATCAATAAAAGCTCTAGGGCATTAATTAGGGCTATATATAGAGAGAGCAAAGTTTCTCCGGCATTAAAGGGAACAAAAATTTGATGGTCCATAAATCAATAGATATACAAAATTTAATACTACACCTTACATATATAATATTACATCCCCATTTGATATTTGCATAATATCAAATTTGAATTTAAATATTTAAAAATTATTAAAATTATTAAAAATAAATATTCGTCAATTAGTTATCCCTTTCTTTATTTAATGTGGTCATATTTTTGTAGGGAACCGAAATGATAATTTTTTAGGCCCATTTATGTAAAACTAGAAATAAAGCATTAAATTAAAGACTTAAACTTACGCTTAGATCTCGGAAAAGAAAAGAAAATAATAATAATAAAATATTTCTCTGAATTGATTCCGTGATTTTTATTTTTACCCAAAAAAAATATATTTTAATATAAATAACCAGGTTTTTAAAAGATTTTTATTTCTACCCAAACCGCTAG
>JAJGRW010001490.1:0-51400 GCA_025461045.1 Carex parvula
TGGCATTGGTACATATCAACTAGAATCAGGGACAAAAAAATAAAAGAAAGAAAAATGCCACTGTACTGTTCCCTTGCTAGTACCATTATGTAAAGTTGCTCAAGTCTATAACCTAAATTTTAGCTTCTATTAATGACAAATTGCTTTGATGCAGCTCTCAGAGAACTTCACTATTTTGCTATTCCATTACGATGGCCACATAAATGAATGGGATGAGTTTGAATGGTCGAAGAGGGCAATTCATATCGGCACAAGGAGAAACTAAATGGTATGATTGAGGGTACCTTTTGCAACAATTGTTTCATTGAGGCTTAATTAAGGTTTAGCATAGTCTGATACATGATCAACAATTGTTTCATTAAGGCTTAATTAAGGTTTACCTTTTTCGGCGTGCTTAGAAGAAATTGTATTCTGAGATGATTGTACATTTGTAACTTTTTTAATCTTTGATGAAACAATTTGCGTAGGACTTTCAAAGGACTTCCAATTTATAATTTTCATTAGTTTATGTAGTTAGTTGATACAGGCTCGGGCGAACACTTGCCTGTTGGTCTTTAAAATGTTTCTGTCAAAAAAGGATGATTTTTGGAATTATTCAATGAATGTCGAATAGTAATATATTGCTAGCAAAAATATGGAGGCTAGCTCCGATACAAATAGAATCATACCAAAATTTTATATCAACACCGACGGTTATAAAATCAACAACGACTGTTTTTAGGACTAATTACGACTGTTTTGAAGACTTATACCGACTGTTTTTTTAAAAACAGTCGGTGTTGGGCACCTACACCGACTGTTTTTTTGAAAAAAACAGTCGGTGTTGGTTGCCTACACTGACTGTTATTTACCCGTCAGTAATGATATACCTATATGACGGCGCCATCACCGACGCCTCAATAACAGTCGGTATAAGAGTTTTTTAACAGTCGGTAAAGGGGTTTTTGTACTAGTGTGAGTTGGAGTGTCCTGATGGCGCTTTCCTAAGTCGGGAAGCAGGCGATCGGTATTTACGGTTGTCGCTACCAGCAGGGGCTACTCGGGACCACCCGGCATTTAACCCCTTTGGGCCTGAGAGCCCCAATTTGGAAAATGTGGATATGGGGCCGATACTAGTTGTGGGTGGTGAGAGAGATATGTTAATTGACAGCAATTTGAATTATGTGAAGAGGTTGAAGGAGATGGGGAAGGAGGTGGAGGTAGTGCAGATTGCAGGAGAAGAGCATGCTTTCTTTTCGCTGAAGCCTCTCTCTGAACCGACTGGCGAGGTCATACGGGCCATTGCCCGGTTCATGAATTCGACCGGTGAGGGATCGCACTGAGCGGAATTTGGTTCGGTTTGGTGGCCTGGGTTTTTTTATTTGCTCGGTAGGGGAGTTGTTTTGCGACTCTTTACATCACATCATGGTCTTGACCCTTGACGTTGATCGTGAATTGTAAAAGATCACTTGGGAGGTTAGGTTGGAAGAATAATAGTGCTCTGTTAAAACAGTTCTTTAGTGCTGTCAAGAGTATTTAATGTTATGAGATAATAAAACAAGCTACTGAAAATTAGCATCTTTTTGTTAATTTGAAATACAAATTATTTGGTACGGTAATACCAAATTTCTCGTTTCCTAAATTTTATTTTAATGTAATAAACTCCGAGAACTTTCTGGTCGTGATAATTCCTTCCGAACCAAACTTTCTGGTACCGGGAAAATGAAGGTACATGCTTCTAATTCTCGCATGTCTTCATGTTTAGCACATTTTATATCTCCTTATCGTAGAACGAGGAGTTTAACATATATATATCAATGGACTAGTTCTGGTTTGCAAATGTTACATGCAATCAAACATTGGACTGAAATCTGCAGCTACCACTTTACAGCTTAGACTCGTTATAGGAAAATGAGATGGTCAATTACAAATAAGCCTAACATTTTAAAAGGAAATTTTATTTAATTTTTTACCTTTATGGCTTGAAATGTACCATCAGCGTCAGATAAAATGACATTTTGCCTTTTCTCCTGTAATCAAAACACCATAAGATGAAAATTAAAATATGATAGCAAAGTATAACTTCTTTTCCAATGAGACAGTTTTCAGAAGGCAAAAATAAAATAAAATATTCTTTTGGCAACAATGGAAATACAATAAAAAATTAAAAATCAATTAGATGAATTCCTAACAATTATTACCTTAGCACTTAGCAAACCTCCTTAAGCCTCATAGTATAATTCTAGCAGTGAGTTTGCATCCTTAAGCCGTGATGTGATACCCTAAAAAGTTATCAGAAAAATTACAGATCCAAATTATTGTTTTGTTTTTCTTATTAATATTATCCTGAGACGATAGCAGAAAATAAATCATTTATGACTTTATCAAACTCAATCGACTCTGTTGAGCAACCCAAGATTCCTATAATCTTTTTAGTGCATGAAAAACGTCTTTGGTAGTAGAAGTTGCCAAACCTAGTTTCTCAGAAACAGTTTTACAAATTCCTTCAGTTTTCTCACCGTTCCTCTCTACTCCTAGCACTTGAAATGTTCTCAAAGCCTCATAGGTTTCTTTTAAGCTGAACAATTCAATTTGAGAACCTCTTGTCAGATACATAGTTTTATAACATTAAACAAGTGATTTTTAGATAATGTATGACCTTTTGAGGTTTTTTTTTCTAGATAAAGACCTACTGAGCTTAAATATTCATGCTATGTTACCAAATTAACTCTATGCGTCACTGATTGGTAATGTCTTGAGCATTTTTCAATTTTGCATAACATATAAACAAAAATTCTCTGTAAACCAATTCCAATGCTTAGCTTAAAAATTCAGACTTCAAATAAATTTTACATCATGATTAGATGACCAATCAAATTGATGAAATTCTACAAACACCAGTGATGTGTTCTACACAAATGCAGTGCATTCTATGTCTTTCACGAAAACAAAAACTGAGAAGACAAGGAATTGAGATTTCAAATAAAATTTACATCATGATTAATTACCAATCAATCACCAATATCTTTTTTTCAATAAACTTAAATTCAGGACTTCAAATAAAATTGAACAATCACCCATAGCCCATAGGTACTTACATCCTTCACAGTGAACTAAAACAAAAAAATGGAACCCTTAATCCTAAACCGAAAATAAAATTGAACTAATTTCACAAAATTCCACGCCACTTGTCGCCGCCTCTCTGCTCAACTCTCTGCAGTTGTTCTCTCGTTTGACTACCGTCTAGCCCCCGAGCACCGTCTCCCTGCCGCCATTGAAGATGCTGAGGCTGCACTTCTCTGGCTAAAATCCCAGTTTACCGGACCCAACACTGATCCATGGCTTGCCGAATCGGGAGACTTCACTGAGGCTTTTGTCTCAGGTGAGTCGGCTGGTGGAAACATGGCTCACCACATGGCCGTCAAATTCGGACCAAATGGTTTAATCCCCATGCAGATTCGTGGGTTTATTCTCATAATGCCAGCATTGATTGGGGAGGAGCTGACTAGATCTGAGTTGGAATGTCCGGAGGGAGCTTTCCTAAGTCCGGAAGCATGCGCTCGGTATTTACGGTTGTCGTTACCAGCAGGGGCTACCCGAGTTCACCCGGCATTAAACCCTTTCGGGCCTGAGAGCCCCAATTTGGAAAATGTGGATATGGGGCCGATACTAGTTGTGGGTGGTGAGAGATGCTAATTGACAGCAATTTGAATTATGTGAAGAGGTTGAAGGAGATGGAGGTAGTGCAGATTGCAGGAGAAGAGCATGCTTTCTTTTCGCTGAAGCCTCTCTCTGAACCGACTGGCGAGGTCATTCGGGCTATTGCCCGGTTCATGAATCGGACTGAACCGCTCTAGGTTCGGTTTTAATTTTTGTGATCCATAACAAATGGGGTGCGTTCCGTTTGAATAGTTGTAAGGTAGAGTTTGGTAAGGAGATTTATTGTATTTGTAGTTGGTTTCCCTTACGCTATTTCAATATTTCATTCATCCAAAAGTCTTTTCTCTCTTTCTTTTTCTGTCCACTCACTGACTCACTTATAAATCAACAACAATTATGAATTATCTACTCCTTATTCAAAACTACATCATTATCAAACCATACAAATTTTATCAGCAAATTTATCTGCTGGAAAATCTGTCAGAGAAGTGGTGGCGGCCCGGCCTTGTCGGTTTTTTTTTTTCAAAAAGAAAAAGGAAAAAAAGTAAATAGAACATATGAGTAACGTAACGCCTGTGGCCCTGTGGGTCTTGATTGAGATAATGGACCTTAGGGAAACTAAAATATATGTCCATGACCATGGCATGTGGACCAATTTAACTTCTAAATATGGCCCCAGCTCATGAACCCATCATTTATGTACGATATTTATAATACAAAATTATCGTTTCCCTTTTTCTTTTTCTTTTTCTTTGTTTTATTTTCCTTTGAAGTTGTATGCCCACAGTCCACATCACAGGTTCTAAATTAAATCAGCATTCTAGAGTGTGAAGTCGTCAAATTCTTCACATTAATTTGTCTTATATATATATATATATATATATAGAGTAAGGCTACGGTGCTTTGCAAAGTAAACAGCCCTCTTTACTTCGGGTCACTTTTTCAATTTGCAAAACTCAAACAACCGATCCGAACTGTTCAACATGTTCTAAATATTGAAATGTGCTTGGAGACCAAATTTTACATTTTTTGGAATTTTTTTACTATTTATTAAGTCACTTTGAAAGTTTCTGATCCGGTGGTCTAGAAAATTTTATGTATTTTACTGTTCGCCGTCGGATCAGCGATTTTCAAAGTGGCTTAATAAATAGTAAAAAAATTCTAAAAAATGTAAAATTTGGTCTCCAAGCACATTTCAATGTTTAGAACATGTTGAACGGTTCGGATCGGTTGTTGGATTTTCAAAATGCAAAAAGTAGCCCGAAGTAAACGGGGTGGTTTACTTTGCAAAGCACCGTAGCCTTACTCTCTCTCTCTCTATATATATATATATATAACCAGATGGTATAACGCAGGGGCGGAACCAAAGCCTGGGCCAGCCTGGGCCCTGGCCCCCCCTTAGCCCAGAAAAAGCAGTGGTCCCCCTTGGCCAGCCTAGCAGTGCCCCCCCTTAGCTAGCTTGAGTCTAGCAGTGGCCCCCCCTTAGCCAGTCTCTGGCGATTGGGCTCCGCGACGAGGTGACGAGAAAACTAGTTAGGCCCCTCTACCAATCATTCCTAGTTCCGCCACTGTTATAATGCCACATTAATTTAATAAAAAATATTGTATCCTTTGTTTGTTAGATTATGAGGCTTTCATTTTGATGTGCTTAGCAACATGTTCGTATTTGATTATGCTACTTTCTGGTAGCTGTTTTTGGTTATGCAATAGCTGTTTTGGTTACTTTCTGGTAACAGGAAAGAGGTGTTCTCCCAAATTAAATTATCATAAAATGCATTTTATATAAACTAGTAAGCAAGCGAATCGCTCGTAAACATGGCAAAGAGTTACTCTGTTATTACAATAGAGAACTAAAACGCTCAGATTTTGTTTAATAGCACACCTGCTAATTCTACCCGAGATTTTTATTAATATCCAAAGTTTAATAGAAATTAGGGTAAATTTCGTGAGAGGTCACTAAACTTTGTCCTTTGTCACGAATTAGTCACTCAATTTTGATTTGTCCCTTGATAGCCACTGAACTTTGTATTTGTTTCTATTAAGTCACTCTGTTACTTTTTTCATCCAAAAAATTAACGGAACTGACGTGGACTCCAACTCACCGTTTATGGCCAATTTGTGTGAGTTTTTTGGAGACGTCAAAAATTTCTCCCAATAAGCAAAAAAAAAGAAAAAAAAAATCCTCCCTTCACACCTGGCTCTTCTTCTCCAACTTTCTTCGTGCCCTCCTTGGTCTTCTCCTTCTCCCATTAACTAGCCATTTGTCTCCATTCGGCCTCCTCCTCCACTTGGTTCTCCCCGATCCCTGCCCCGACTCCGACCTCTATTCCTAAATCGGCGCTCACTCTCTCTCGCATCGGATTTTTTTTTTAAATAGAATTTCTGTAAACAAAATCAACGGAACAAGCCTCTGGGTTAAGGATTCTCGAAATCTAGCCTCCACCGATCCCTAGAATCGGTGGAGCAAAAAAAACGCAACCTACACCGGTCCCTAGGACCGGTGGAGTATGTTTTGCACTGGCCACAGCGTCCTACACGGAAGGCCACACGAAAAGACCTCTGCACCGATCCTGTGAATCGGTGGAGCTTAAAAAATGCCTCCACCGGTCCTGTGGATCGGTGTAGGCAGGTTTAGGGTTAGAACAAGCAGCCGCACCATTATTCCCTTCTCTTCTTCTCTTCCCAGCCTCCATTCTTCTCTCTTCTTTCTTCTTTCTTTCCTTATTTCGTTTTTTCAAATTCAATAGAGAAGTTGTCATATGAACAGATCGCCACCACCATTGTACTCAGCATCATCTTCTGATTATTATTGTGAGTTTTTTTTTACTCATATGTTTATATTTAGTGTTGTAAAATTGAAAAATATTTGGAGTTAATTTGGTGTTTGAATTTTGTTCAGCAAAATGTCACTGCTATTGATCAATGTGTATTATGGTGGTAACCTCCAAAACACTTTAACAGGTGTTGGTTATGAACCTTCGTACTCAATGAATAGGGAAGAAAGATTGGGTTCAATATCCGAAAGGAGGTTGGGTTCAATACCCGAAAGAGAGGAGTTTCAAACAATAAATGTAAATAAAATAAATGGAAGAAAGATTGGTTTGTTTTCAATGTAAATAAAATAAAGGAGGTTCAACTTTCCTTTTGGTTCCAAGTTTCCTTTTCTGAATTTTCTGCGTTTTTTCCTGAGTGCGTCCGCACTGGATCTGAGTGCGTCCGCACTGGCCTTGAATTTTCTATTTTCCTAAGAATCTGAAAGTTTCAAAAATTGGCTAACTACTGAGTGCGTCCGCACTGGCTGTGAGTGTGTCCGCACTGGGAGACTTTGGATTGGTTTTTCAGGCTGATGCGGCCATTGATGCAGCTGTACAGAATTATACATTCCGAATTTGGATTTGTTTCCTTCATGAAAGTTGTAGATCTCTTTGTCCTGATTCCGTCAAGCTTTGAATCACCCAAATCGGAGTTCGTATGACCAAGATATGGCCAAAATACGAACTGTGTGTCGGCTGAGTGCGGGTGGTGCGGCCCGAGTGCGTCCGCACTGCGCTCGGATTTTCTGTTTTCTGTGTCTGATGGCTGAGTGCGTCTGCACTCTGGGTCAGTGCGTCCGCACTGGGCTCGGTTTCTCCTGTTTTGCTCTGAAATTCAAATGGGCATAACTTATGATCCGTAACTCCGTTTTCAGTGTTCTACCACTTTTCGGAAAGCTTGCGAGAAGATCTACAATTTGCTCCATTTCCTGTAACTTATATAGACTTTGGCAGTAACTTGATTCTTAGATATATTTCATTCTATTCTCTACTAAAATACAAGATATTTGGTACTATTATGTGATAAAAACTAGATCGAATGTGTATATAATTTATACCTATCAATATTTTTATTGTATTCTAAGAATTTAATCAAGAAATTATGCTTCGGTGGTACATACATGAATTTCAAATATTATTCAAATAAGCATAATTTAAACAACACATTTAGCCATGCTACAAAAAGTAATCGCGTCACCTGCAAATTAAAAGAATTATACAATTAACAATTTATTTTTTATAAATAGGTAATTAAATTAACCGATAAACAACTTCTGATTATTAATTACCCTTAGTCGATAAGCCCCATAGACATGCAACATCTTCCAACGTCACTGTCACCTCACCGACAGGTAGATGAAATGTATTGGTCTCCGGCCTCCACCTCTCAACCAGAGCAGTAATCAAATGCGGATCAATCTTGCAATCATTAAGGCGAGCAATTTGATACAACCCTAACCTCTTCAGAGCACCTTCCATCAGACTGTTGTAAGCAATACTAGTCTGATGTGAATTTACCTGCAATGAAGAGGTATGCTGCCAAAAAGAATTAAAACATTATAAACCCTTCAAATACTTCTTATAATATTTATTTGCAACAAATAATTAATAAATATAATCAAAATTACCATATCACGAACTTGCCATGCCCTGTGGTTCTGTGGTGCTAATTTCAACAACTCTGGATAATCCGGATTATCCATTGACTATGTTAGAAAAATTGATAAACAAATATTTTTGCAACTGATGAGAGTCATCACACATAAATATATAAACAAATATTTTTTCAAGCATATGGCTACAATAATGAAAATTGAACTATATGTAAACAACATATCATCTAATTTTGATTTTAAAAATAAACTTCATGAACACTTAATTACACAAATTAATACTACATATTACTAATTTTACACATTTATAATTTTATCTAATTTTACAAAAATTATAATACATATTACTAAAAAGTTACATTATACTACATGAACACTTAATTACACAAAATTATACTACATATATACTAAATTACACTAAATTAACATCAAATAAACTCTAAATTAATACTACATTAGCACTACATTACACTAAATTAACATCAAATGAACTCTAAATTACACTACATTACCACTAAATTACTAAATATACTCCAAATCAACACTAAATTACACCAAATACTAATTTAACACTACATTTCACAAAAACAATCTAAATATACTAAACAAACTAAATTAAATTAGTTATTCATTTTAATTCGGCTAAAATAAAAAATTATAAAAAAAAGGGATATTTACCTCGTCAAAATCGTAGATCCGAAGAGTTTCTAACTCTCTTAGACGATCCAGAAATTTTAAAACAATTGGATGGAGAAATGGTTGAGTAAATTGAGAGGATAAAAGAAAAAAAAATAAATAAGAAGAGTTCGGAGAGGAAACGAAGGAGAAGAAAGGGAAAGACAGAGATGGAGCTCTGGAGCTCTCGGGCGGGTTTTTTTGAGATCAAGCCTCCACCGATCCTAGGGATCGGTGGAGGTATAAGTAGAGATTTTCTGTGGCGAGGGATTCGCCTGGTGTAAAATATGCTCCACCGGTCCCTAGGACCGGTGTAGATTGTGTTTTTTTCACTCCACCGGTCCCTAGGATCGGTGGAGGCTAGATTTCTAAATTTAAAACAGCAAAGGCTGGTTCCGTTAAATTGATTTAAAGTAATTCTATTTAAAAAAAAAACCCTCGCATCGCCTCTCCCTGGGACGACCTTCGCTCTCTCCCGCTCTCTAGCCACTTGTCTCCGCTCGGCCTCCTCCTCCACTGCCCCTCTCTTCGCCTCGACGTCCTTGTTGATCTTCTTGGTGATCTTTATTTGTGCAATAATCAATATTCATTAATTGAACTTTTCAGTATGAGATTGGAATGGATTGATCAATTTCAACACAAATGGCAACTAAGCTTGATATACTGAACAAAAGGTACCAGTGTTTTGAGGCTTAGTTGGCCTCAATTACAACTTACATGAACTAAGCTATATGTCCCATTTGATCTTCGGGAACGAAAGACAACTTACATGAACTAAGCTATATGGTCTCAATTACAACTTACATGAACTAAGCTAATTACAACAAACAACAATTAATTTATAATTGTAAGAGGAGAAGGAGGGAACGAAAGACCTAGGAATGAAGGTCTACTTTAATTCTGTCTAAAGGGGTCCAAAAGATTGTGCAACATTTTTCTTTTTTAGCAGAGCAGGAGAAGACCAACGAGGGCACGAAGAGAGTTGGAGAAGGAGAGTCAGGTGTGAAGGAAGGAAATTTTTTTTTTTTTAATTCTTGGAAGAAACTTTTGACGTCTCCAAAAAGCACACACAAATTGACAATAAACGGTGAGTTGGAGTCCACGTCAGTTATGTTAATTTTTTGGATAGAAAAAATAGCGGAGTGACTTAATCGAAACAAATACAAAATTTAGTGACTATTAAGAGACAAATTAAAATTGAGTGACCAATTCGTAACAAAAGACAAAGTTTAGTGACCTCCCATGAAATTTACCCTAGAAATTAATATTTATGTCCAGATTCCCGGATTTTCGCCAAAAATGCCCAAGCCGGCCATTTTGTGGTCTGCTTACTCGATTTTTTTTAAGAGAATATGAAGAGCAAGATAATGAAATATAACACTGAAAATTTAATTTTTTTTTTGTTTAAATTATTTGTTAGATTACTTCTTTTGATTTATAATTAGTATATTTTTACTCAAATACACTAAATTACTTGAAATTATGTTGAATTACACTATATTACAATAAATTATGTTGAATTACACTAAATTACGTTAAATTACACTAACTTCGCTAATTATGCTGAAATACAATAAATTACGCTAAAGTAGACCGATTTTGTGTCATCTTTCATGAATCATAAAAAATAAAAAAAAATTCAAAAATAGTAAAAATTGGTATTCTACAAGTTCATTATGTAAGTAATTTACTGAGCTACTTAGATTGAATAATATAAATGAAAATCTTAATCGGAAACTTCAACTCAAGTTTTGAGGCTCTTTCCTTAATTTTTTTGGCAATTCTGAATTTTGGAATCCGGCATCGATGGCACAGATGCATGTGTATTTTCGCAAGCTTTCCGAAAAGTGGTCATTTGCTGAAATCGGACACTCGAGCGCCGTTTTATGACCGTTTGAAGTTTCGTCGTTGTTTTTCGCATTTTCAGTGAAGATATTGTCCCTATTCATATGTATTTTAGCGTAATTTACCGTATTTTAACGTAATATAATGTAATTTAGTGTAATTTAAATTAATATAGTGTAATTCAACATAATGTCAAGTAATTTAGCGTATTTTAGTATAAATATGCTAATTATATATCAAAAGAAGTAATTTAACAAATAATTTAAACAAAAAAAATTTAAATTTTCAGTGTTATATTTCATTATCTTGCTTTTCATATTCTCTTAAAAAAAAATAAAGAGTAAGCCGACCACAAAATGACCGGCTTAGGGGGGAGTAAGCCGGCCATTTTGTGGCTGGCTTGAGCATTTTTGGCGAAAAGTTGAAAATCTGAGTATAAATATTAATTTCAAATAAACTTTGGATATTAATAAAAATGTCGGTAATTCTACCAGAGATTAAACTATACGGTTATTAATTCTAAATACCCATGAGGATACTTAGGGTTTAATAGGAAATAATCAGAACAACATATAAAATGAATATGCAATCACATATAATACTAATTTGGCTGACTGGCGAATTGCTTACAATTGCTGGCCAGAATTTTAATATTCTTAATACCAGAATTAATCAAAACAGAGTTAACCAAGAAAATGTCAAAAATAATTAAGATATATTCAAAATGTGCTGTAATTTAGTTGGACATCTCAAATGATATCAAAGTTGCACGTAACTTGAGCAAATACCAGGTATACGGAAAACAAAAGAAGAAAATTACATTATAAAATATTTAATTGGAATTCTATTAAAAAAAAATAATTAGAAGAAGAAAACAAATGGGAAAAAAATGTCACCATGTCTTAGACTTACAGGTCGTGTCTAGAAGAGATACCTGATTGGAATGAAAAAAATAAAAGAATAGAAAAAGAACATAAATTTATGCGTGATAAGAATAAGAATACCTATTGCTTCACTAAATTTATAAGCTAAGACAAACATAAACTAAAAAAAAAAAAAATTATTTATTCTTTCTTAAATAAAATGCAATTTGCAACATTCAGAAAGCAAATGCTGTACACAATTTTTTATTCACAAGCTAGCTAACACCCAGAAGGCCAGAACAATCGTCCTTAGTCCATAAGTCAATGAACTTAAATTCTGTTGTGTACAACTCCAAAGCTATAAAGATTTACAATATACAAAACACACCAAAAACAAAAAAAATGAAAAGCTACTTGCCTAGGTCGTGATCAAACAATTACAAGCGACCCCCTAACAAAAATTGGAAATTTACAATTCCAAACCACGCTCACCCAAAAAAAAAAAATACACAAAAGAATGCATTAAAAATCTCACAGAAACACAAACTCTATCATTTACGATTTCATTTTCCATCTACACTGAAAGGAATTATTCAGGCCTTGGATATGCCACCAAGCCTTTTCTGCAATCTCCTGCTAATAGCAGCACCTGATTAGTGGTCAAGTATGTTTAAGTTTTAAACAACGAATGCAACCTCAAAAAATGATTAGACAAGATAAACTAATCATCTTACAGTATTAATAGAAGAATAGCTGAAAAGGGTTGCAACTGGATAGGGAGTCAGACACCATGTCAGCATGCCATGTCATCGCTTCTTCCTTGAGAGGCTTCTTGATTGGCTGAAACTACTGAGCCCAAGAAGCAGCAGAAATGCAATGCTAGTTTTACTTAAGCCAAACCTGCCCCTGTAAATTATGCAAATTTCACCAAGGAAACTATAATTTTTATTTATTCATAAATTATTAACATATAATAAGAAAAGAAAAGCAGAGAACCAAATTATAAGTTCATTTACCTTGGTTCATCTCTCTGGATGAATACGTTGAAGAACAACTGCAAAGAGAAACAAAAAGGTAACTGAGTAAGAATCTTGAATTTAACTGAAAAGGATACAGTGATCAGAACAAGAGTATTAGCAGAGACGATAGTGCAATTTAGTGAATTAGATCGTCAAATTGCAAAATGTCATTTTTTAGAGAAACTAGGCGATTTTTTATGGCAAAATCAGAGCACTGAATTACAGTACAACACTGAGAAACAAATTGATAGCCTTGCTCTTCAGAGGAGAAAAGAGATCCAATTGTGGTACCGGCCTTCATTGTTTGTCAAATTGCAGTGAATCCTACTTGAATTTGGTTTCTGAAGGATTTTATCAAAGAACCAGAAGTTGTTACAATTAAACAACAGTACTGTTATCCATGGTGCACTTGGACACTCCAAAAGAAAGTATCATAACTAAAAAATTTCGAAACATCTTTTTTTGTTCCATAATTTAGCCATTGACCCAGTTATTGCCGGTGATAATAGATAAGAATGAGAACCAAATTACGCATTCAAATCCCTATTAGTTAGTATCGTTTAGAAAATGGAAGTTGATTTTCCATTTTATATACCAAAAAAGAGTCAAAATTTTGACTTAGCACAAACAATTAGTCAATTAGTAACCTGTAATGGATTGGAATCCATCGCCATAGTGGGCACTGGCACAATGGAACCATTATCTATAGCCAGTTAAAAATAAATGATTCAAATGTCCAGACGTCAAATCGGAAGGTTTGATATTAATCAGACAATCTGATTGAATAATGACACATTCATGCCATCCATTTTAAAGGTAGCAGATGTCTGAGCAAACTACAACAATCTAAGGTACAAGCGATTGACCACAGCCATGGAGCAGAAGAGCACAAAAATTAGATTTTTCAAATACTTTAAATGCACAGAGACAACAATTCAATTCACACACATACAGTGAACTGGTTACCAGAAAAAAAAAATTTGAATGGTAATAATTATAAATCACCCAGTAAAAACGTTCACGCATATAAAAAGTACCTTTTACTCTCTCTTTCTCATTTTAACATTTTTGTACATAGATGATCATGTAACAATATCGCATAATTGTTTTTTTCAAAGACATGCAAATATGCAAAAAGGAAAAAAAAAAAAAAACTATCCCAAAATCACTCAGAATACCCGAACATTCGAGGGATTACCTTAAAGACCCCAAAGACCGAGAATTTCGGGTCATTAGACCTCTTCACTATCCGCCGCTCGGCCACCACCTGTGTGCAGAGCCGGGTCGCAATATTTCTCATCAACAAAAGCTGCGCCTTCTCAGCCCTCATCGCCATCATATCCCTCCTGACACTCTCCCTGTCTGTCTCCAGCACTTCTAGCCTCGTCAAAATCTTCCTCATTTTCATATCAAGATCACCATCATCTCTCCTAGGCTGGTACACCTGGTACTTATTATTAGAAACCCAATCACTAGAGCTGTCATACGGCTTCTCAACAATCCCCCTTTCGTCCTCTTCCTCTGACTCATACTCCGACTCCCCATCTGGCTCAATGCCGTGGCGCTTCATGCGCTCACGGTACGCCTTCATCTGCGCCTCCATGTCGGCTATTGTGTTGTCCTTCATGCCCAGCTCCTTCTCGATTTCATCCAATTCTTCCTCATGGTGCACCGCGAGCTCGTCAGCGAACTGTTTCATTTGCCGGGCCTCCAGTTGCGCCGCGGCTTTTTCATCATTGAGACGGCGAATCATCTCCATGGTTTCATTAACAGCAGAGGCAGCAGCCTTGCGCTCTTCATCGAGCTCGTCGTATAAGGACTGAATTTGCTTCTCTTGCTCCTTGAAGCTCTCCCGGAGCTGCTCCAGCTCGGCGGTGTAGTCGAAGCCGTTGCTGTTGTTGGCCGGCGGGGAGATGGTGGGGTCCGGTGCGCGTGGGGTGGATTTCAAGGAGCTGTTGAGCTGGGCGAGTAGCTCAGACGGTTCGAGCTTGCGCTTGACGGCGCGGTTCCACATGGCAGATTGAGAGGAAGAGGGGGAGAGGTGGTCTGACAAATATGTTGGCGTTGTCAGTATCCCCGAATCCAGAGGGAGTGCTTCGTAGCTCCCGCTATAGTCCATATTGTAACCCCCGCTACTGTAGTCATCAGCACTGTAAGCACCAGCGTAGCCAATTTCGTCCCCCATGGATCCCATGGAGGGGCGATGCTCCTGTCGCTAATGGAATTGGCAATTGGGGTTGATTCTTTGATTTGATTAGGGAAGAGAAAGAAATAGGACTATAGGAGGGTGAAAGAGAGAGGATTAGTCTCTATCTTAATTTATTACGATGCTGGTGAATTTTATTTTCTTATTAAATTTCTTTTTGGGGCTTGATGACGGAACACTGTGGTGGTGGTGGGGCTGGAAGACAGCGAAGGTGGTGGGTATTACTTTGGAGCAAAGGGAGGGAAATGATAATTCTGATCAAAAAAAAAAAAGAAAAGAAAGGGAAATGATAATTAATTAGGGAAGAGGTGATTAGCATCTCCAAACTGTCATGATAGTTTGTAATTCTTAGCAAGTTATAAATAAATTAGCTGACTTATACAAATTTACCATTTTGCTGATGATGGAGAACTAGTACTGATGCTATTTCCTTAATTGGAAAGGTTGAATAAAGGTGCTATCGGGTTAGGGAGGGTCTAGATACTATTATATTTGGACTCGTACTCTAAAAGTGTTCGGATCCGAATTTTGATCCAAATACTTATTAGTTTCAAATTGGATTAGGTCCGGATTCGGATACCTATCTATTCGTAGATATTTTGGGTCTAGTCTTTCGGTTCCGGGTAGATAGATACCCATAGCTTATTTGTGGATTATTGGGTCCGGTTCGGATCCAAGGTGAGTCCGGATCCGAAGCGGGTACATGTTATAACTCACAAGCATTAGAGAAACCCTTTACGTTTAAATATAATTATAATTTCTTAAACATCTCACATAATATATCATTATAATATAAATTAAAGATGATCCAAAATATTAAAGGAAATCTAATTTTTAGAAAGTAAAATGTTGGAGATGATGATTTCTTTTTCTATAGTTCCAAAAATTCATGAATGGGATATTAATATCAATTTGTTTCAATCAGCGAAGAGAGCAATAAATTTCAATGATTTGTGTAGAAAAGACAGATATATGGTAGACAAAGAGATAAAAATAATAATTAATTAGCTTCAAAAATTTATAGGTAAAAAGTGAACGCAACATTTGATTTCAATGATTTGTGCGAAGAGAACAATAAATTTTATTCAAGAAATTAATAAGTAAAATGTGAGTGACATGATATTTAATTTAAAACAAATGAAGGAATTAATTATTAATCTGTTTCTTATAAAAATACTACAAATTATTGTCTTTTTATAGTTATTAATATATGTTTTTATATTAAATAATTATAAAGAAATGGTATTATTATTTTATCGGGTATTTATACGGGTATCGGGTTGGATTCGGTTATGGATCGGATAATCAAATCAAACCCATATCCTATCCATTACAGTGTCGATTTTGATTTAGATTCGGTTCAAATATTAAATTATTAATTTTGTAACCGTACCCATAATTTAACCGGTTATATTTTTGAAGTATATCCTATTCAAATTAATAGAATTCAATTCGGATCCGATTCAGTTCCGAATCAGATCCGGATAATCGGATAAAAGTAGCCCCTCTAAAGTTGAATATACTTAATATAAAGTGTTATGCATTAAATTATCTATCCATCCGCATCATGAAGATGGCAAAAAGTAAATTTTTGTTCCTTGGAGATTGCTAGAGGTTGGGCTTTAGGAGATGCTTATGAATTAAGGATTAAGTGGGGTACCGTGTCTGAATAGTGCAGCCGTTGATTGTCTCCGTTACTAAATATCGTCGGGTCGGGTACTCGGGTGCACGTCTCACAGGATAAAAGTTGTTCCCAACTCCCAAGGACATTCAGCCACTGAAGCTCGGAATTTTTTTATCTATAGAAATTATTAAATACAGATATACGGAAACAGAAAAAGTGTCTCGTTTTTAATAAATATAGAAAGATCTGACTTAATGAGTCCAATTTAAGTTTATGGATCGGTCTCAATGGTCCAAATCTATCAATATATATATATATATATATATATATATATATATATATATATATATATATTTTAAAGAAAAATTAGACGTTGATCGAAAATTCTGTTATGTTATAATTGATACATTGCTCCTAGAATGATTGAAAAAATAAAAGTACAAATCTGACATAAATCAAACATACAAATTATAAATCTTACTTAAATCAAACACACAGAAAATCCTACATAAATCAAGCATACAGAGAGGAGAGAGTAAATTAAAATTCTACATAGAAATGACTTCCACCATTCCAACTACTTAACTAAAATACGAAAGTCCATTCCAACTCCTCAACTAAATACCTAGTTGGAGGCGAAAACCCTGTTAAACAAATTGCAAATATTAATTACTTTTCAAATTAGATTTCAAAGTATTGAAGTATACTAAACCTTAATTTAATTAACGTCATATCTGAATTTCTTGCATTTCTTGCCGCTCTTGACTTCTTGCTAGCCTTTCGAACTTGTTTTGATCTAGACCGTCCTTCCATTATATCCATAACCATTGGAATACGTTTATGCTTTCTCCTACCAGGATTTATGTTATCTGGATCTAACCTAATTGTAGGACCGTGGTACTGTGGTGTGGCCAATTGGGTTCGTTGCCAAAACTGTTCCAATCAGCGGTCCATGTACTGATATAATTTTACAAGCTATAGTATGGACTTACATAGTTCTTCTCATTGAGTCTTCTGTTAGAGCACACCGCAAGGACATTGTTGCAGGGAATGCCAGTAAGTTATGATTTTTGACATTCACAAACTGGTATATGTCCAAAGAAGTCGACCTCGTACTTGTATAATCCTTTTCTTCCCTAAAATAGTCAATGTCAGTTATTATTAAATTACAATTATTTAAGAAAAAAATTACTGTCATACCTGCGAGATGACTTCATCGGCAACTCTGACCTCAAAGTTGCGTCGACGGAATCCAAATGGTATGACTTCATGCACTCTCCCCTCGCCCCACGGTATTGTAATAATTGCGTAATTTGCATGGAGAACTCCAAACCTTGATTCTCCCAAATTACTGCCTCCTTCCTTATATTCCTGAACCATTGAACACATTTATTAAATGTGGCCTCCACAATTGCTGTCACTGGCAGTTGTCTAGCAACTCTGAACACACTATTTAGTGACTCATACCTATTTGGTTGTCATTATGCCCCATCTATAAAGGCCCCCGTCATGACACTATGTCCACTTATGAAGCTTAAGTGGCTCTTCTACACTAGGCGGATGCCTTTTCCCTTATTTCATGCTGTAGTCACAAACATGTGGGTCCTCATCCTCGATTCTTTTCATGCCCTCTGCCCATCTCTGTGGTTTGAACTCCATAACACATTCTTTGAATATATCTTTTAGACCATCATCTTTGCATAACTTGAACATATTTTGAGCTATGTGTTGAGCACACAACCGATGAATTGCTTCGCCCCTCTCCTCACACCATTCTAGTTCCGGTTGTTCGAAAACATACCGTATAGCACCATGTGCATCTGATATGACACATATACAACTTTCGCCTACAACCTCGAATCGCATCCATCTCATAAACCAACCCCAGTTATCTAATGTCTCTTCTCCCATTATTGCAAATGCCAAAGGTAGGACTTGTTGCTTTGCGTCGTAAGCACAAGCCATATACAGTTTTCCCTTGTACCTACCTAATAGATGTCCAACATCGATACTTATCACCGACCGAAGATAAGGCCAAGTGGCAATACATGGACCATACGCCCATGCGACACGTTTGAATATCTTCACCCTAAATTCGTCAGATGGTTCTGACTCAATATGGAATTTGGTACCTAGAATTAGAGTGAAATGCTTGTATCAAAGGCTTGTATAAATTATAAAATGCTTGTATGAAATGCTTGGTAAGATCGAGTCTACTAAACTAAATTTAATAATTTATGCATACCTGGATTTGACGCTTGAATAGTAGTAAAAATAGTGTCAACATTTCGTATGTCTTTTCCTAACTCCCCAAAATGTCTCATATTGCAATTTATCTCCTCTCAACAACTTGTTGTAGGAGGACTCTATTGCTGCATATTTAGACTTAACAGCAGCACGCACCTGGTTTACTGTCATCTCCAAATTGACTCTCAATTCTTCTTTAATTAGAGTTGCAATCATTCTTACCGTCATTTGACTGTGATCCAGCTTAGTAGCACTACCAAAACATGAGTGTCAGTGTTGTTTCTTAACTATCACCCAAGCTCCTGTGTCGGTTGCTTTGGCATATAATCTCCATTTGTAACTCTCCACTTTACATGTCACCACGTATATGCTTCTGCTACTGTTTTGCACATTTATTTCCATGTTATTTTTAAACATAAATTTTCCTAATTATGTTTGGAGGTGTTCCTTTGATGGAAATTTTTGACCCTCAGATAAAGAATCGTCCAATCTACGGGGAGTGCCAAAAAAATCACGATCCATATATGGCATTGTGTCACACCCCGCAGCCAAGAGTAGTGACAGAGCCCCGCCGTAAGCATACAACTCCATGTATGCTTACAAGGCAATTACGATATAGCTCATCATAGCACAATAAAAGAATAAAACAAGTTTATATATAACAATCCAAGTACCCAACATCTGGTAAAAGTGGCATATACAAAACGTATCTCATACGGATACCAACCACAGGTAGGACACAAAGAATTATACAGCAAAAACCTATCTACATCCCTAGTCAAATAACCAAAACAACTCCTAAGGTAATATGGTGACCTATACCGAAGGACTACTACTCACGTGCCTCCCCAGGATGAGTCGCACCAACACCTGTAAAAAGAACCCAAAGGGTGGGGATGAGAAATAATTTCTCAGTGCGAATTTGCCACAATCAGATTATTGGACTTGCAATCAGAATCCATGTCCAAAAATGAAACCCATACAAAAGTATATTAACAGTTCTATATCAGTATATAAATGCATGCATATGCTCAACAACAATAATCAAATGAATCACAACTTACGGAATTTCCAAGATGAAGTTCAAACAAACACATATTTGGCTTAACTCATTTTATTGGGGCTGGTAGCACCTACAGATGTTCCACCGAGCTGGACCCTTTATCTGACACCCATCTGCAGTGCTTTGGCTTAACCATTTACTAAAGTATGGTTCAAAGTCATATAATGAAAATTCATTTGAAATAATTCGGAAAGTCGTAATATTCAATTGACCGTCCAAATACATTACCACGTAGGATAATGCCTCCGAGCCACAGACGTTACACACTAGTCACTCACAATCACAATCAACATATATATAGTCACCCACCCCTCGTCCCAACCGGTACTGGGAAACAATGAGGGCCGTTCACCAATGCGCAAAAGGTTCCTGGGATCAAGGCCACCTATACAGGTCAGCCTTGCAAATTCAGTCATGTAAGATCAAAGTCACCTATACAGGTCAACATTGCAATTTCATTCACAGATACTTTTTCAATCCTCAATTCGTGGTGACTTTCCAACCAAAATCAGATCACAACAGAACAATTCGATTGACAACCATACGAATATGCAATCAACCATATCACAATAATTCAGTTTTAAATTGATTGAGTTATGCACATAAATTCACACCATTCTAATTATGCAACAATCAAACATGCAACATGAATTCCAAATTATGCAACAATCAAGCATCCAACATGACAATCGAGAAGAATTTAATTTCTGAAAATGAAACATCAAACAAGTCCAAGAACCCCGCACCTGATTACGAAGAGCGTATCTCGCACTTATGGTTCAGACGTCTCGAAAGGTCCCGCAAAATCTTGCTCAACCGAGCCTACACCAATTAACACCTCTCTTTGTTGGATTAGCCTAGATTAATCACAACTCTTCTCAAATTTTCGGATTTGAACCAAACCCTAGATAGAAAAACCAAGATTAAGATGAAATTGAGAAAGGAATTACCAAATTAGCAACATAGAAGCTTAATGGAGATGGACTACTCAAAACTTATACAAAAATTTCAGATTTGGGGAAAACCCCAACAATGGAGAAAATTTCAGATCTTGAGAAGAGAGTAGAGAAAGGAAATACCAATGGAGCACTAGAGAGAGAAATAATCAAGATTTTCCACTTCTTTCTTCAATTTCTCAAAGCTTTTGATGGATTTTTGGAGGGAGAAGGGAGATCCCTCTCTTTTCTCTTTGTTTTGGCGGACACACACACACACACAAGCACAAGGGGATCGGACCACACAGGGAGAAATGAAGGGAGAGAGAGAATTTTGCAAAATAGACCCTGATCGAGTTCAGGAAATACCATAAAACGTTTTGGACGTTTTTCGAAACCGTTGTAACGTTTTAATTAAATTCTAAGATTTAGAAATCCTATCTTTGATCAAATTTTTACAGAGCCAATCGTTTCGAAACGTTTTATAACGTTGGTAACGTTTTGAAAAATCTCGCAGCAACAGAAAACTGAAGTTCAAATCGTGCTAAAATGTTGGGAACGTTTTATAATCGTTGGTAACGATTTAAATGGAATTGGAAAACCCAGTTTGAATTTTGAAAACGTCACAACGTTTTAACAAACGTCTGGAACGTTTTTGGGTCCAACAGCTCAAATTTTTTTTTTTTTTACGTAACACATTGGCTCTTGTGAATTGAAGGAGGGACATGGATGCCGCATACCCCGGTTCACGAATGGGCTCGACATTCTCCATTCCTTCAATATCGCCTGTACACCAATCTCATTCTCTATCTCTTCCTGTGTTAAATCTACCCCAACATCTGGGCCTTCATTGTCAGAAGAAGATGTGTCATCTTCAAATTCAACATCCATCGGATCAGTCAAATCTGGATCATAGTCGGTACAGGACTTGGCAATGTTGATGTGCTACTACCTCATGCTATACTACCCGAGTATGGGTAGTAGTTTGTTTCCGATGTGATTCATTCTGAATCAATAATTAATTCAAGCACACTAAATTTAACCATTGGAGTTGCATTTTGAATGATCATTTTCCAAATTTCAGGACATTCTACTGGAAATAAGGAATAGAAATACAGTGTTCAGGTAGTGTTGTGTTCATTCGTGCTTTAATGGTCAATTTGAACTCACTCGGAAGCAATTCAAGATGTGCATGAATCTACCTCCGTAATTCATCAAGACTTGTGTTGTCAGTCACAAAAAATGTACATGCAACCCCTAAATTATAACTTTTTCATGTTTGTGTGCATATTACTTCACCTCCATAGTAAATGTTGGTAAACATCTTAGCCATTTTTCTGATGCAGAAAAAAAATTACTCAAACATTGTATTCAATTTTAAAAGTCCATAATATTCATGTAATTGAAAGACAAAACTTACGATATTAATCCGCTTGACACGTTGCATATAATGGTGCTGCCGATCTGTTCCGAGCTTAACTTCGTCAAGAAGGAGTAGATGGAATATTTTTTAGTTCAACCATTCATAGTGCTGAAGAACCTAGCTGTTGCTGGTTTAAAAAATGCAGAGAGATGAGAAGGTTTGTACCCAATTAATGAAACAAAAAATACTGGATGGATCGGCCTCAATGAGGAAGATCCAATTCTAAATTGATTAAATGTGACAGCTACCAATTTTTTATTTGTACCGAATTAAAAAAATACTGTATGGATCGGCCTCAATGAGGAAGATCTACTTATGATATGATGAAATGTGGCACTTGCATTTCTCATTTTCAACCGTTCTAAAAATATATATATATTGATGGATCTGGACCATTGAGACCGATCCATAAACTTGGATCGGACTCATTGAGTCAGATCTTTCTATATTTGTTAGAAACAATGAACTCTTTCTGTTTCCGTACATATGTATTTAATAATTTCAGAAAAATTTAAAGGAGATCCCTAAATTATACTTTAATACCATTAGTGTGTTTATCAATAAAAATATCGATAAACATAATCAAATAACACATTAGTCGTGAATAAAATGACATATCATCAACTTAAAATTCTAATAAATTATACTATTATACCATGTGTTATTCCTTCAATATATCAGTGCAAAACTATAGCATCATAAAAGATTATTCCTTTCACACAAAGTAATTTAATCATTTCCGTCAATAATTAAGCAATTAAACTATAAACAAACAGTGGTTGTAACGTATAAGTAACAATAAGGATATATTTCTCCCGTCCAACAGTGCAGCAAAATCTGCAATTATTTACAATTCACGCATATTGCTAATATATGGACATTGCAGGGGCTTCTTTGTAAATCATTGAACAAGAATAGAGAAATAGGCCGACATTTTTATTAATATCCAAAGTTAATTACAAATTAATAAATATACCCAGAATTTCTTGGTTTTTCGAAAAATGTCCAAACCGGCCAAATTCTAGCCGGTTTCCTCTCTCCCAAAAGCCGGTCAGAATCTGACCGGTTTCTTAATTTTTTTTTCACACCCTGGAGAGTCCATTTGATCAATATCTAATACTGAAAATTCAAATTTTTTGTTTAAATTATTTGTTAGATTACTTCTTTTGATGTATAACTAGCATATTTATACTAAAATACACTAAATTACTTGAAATTATGTTGAATTACACTATATTACATTAAATTACGCTAAATTATGTTAAATTATGTTGAATTACACTAAATAACATTAAATTACGATAAATTACACTAATTTCACTAATTATAATGAAATACGGTAAATTATGCTAAACTACGCAAAATTACGCAAAATTAGACCGATTTTGTGTCATCTTTCATAAATAATAAAAAATAGTAAAAAAATTTCAAAAATAGTAAAAATTGGTATTCTACAAGTTCATTATATAACTAATTTACTGAGCTACGTAGATTGAATAATAGAAATGAAAATCTTAATCGGAAACTTCAACTCAAATTTTGAGGCTCTTCCCTTAGTTTATTTGGCAATTCTGAATTTTGAAACTTGGCATTGCCGGCACAAACGCGTGTATATTTTCGCAAGCTTTCCGAAAAGTGGTCATTTGCTGAAATCGAACACTCGAGCTCCGTTTTATGGCTTTTTGAAGTTTCGTCGTCGTTTTTCGCCTTCTTAGTAAAGATATCATCCATATTCATATGTAATTTACCATAATTTACCGTATTTTAGCGTAATTTAACATAATTTAGCGTAATTGAATGTAATATAGTGTAATTCAACATAATTTCAAGTAATTTAGCGTATTTTAGTATAAATATGCTAATTATAAATCAAAAGAAGTAATCTAACAAATAATTTAAACAAAAAATTCGAATTTTCAGTGTTAAATATTGATCAAATAGACTCTCCAGGGTGTAAAAAAAAAAATTAGGAAACCGGCCGGATTCGGGCCGGCTTCTGGGAGAGAGGAAATCGGCTAAAATCTGACCGGTTAGGACATTTTTCGAAAAACTAAGAAATTCTGGATATATTTATTAATTTGTAATTAACTTTGGATATTAATAAAAATCTCGGGAAATAGGCAAAGAACAACAGAGAGAATTATCAACCAACGGAAAATTCCTGTCACAGAGAAAAGGAAAGGTCAATTACAGAAGAAATCCCCACACCGTCTTTCACAGTAAATTTTTCTATCTTCTAATAAATTACAATAAATTAGAGGGTTTTTCTCCAGCCAGAAATCCACGCGTTTGGAAAAGGACAATTTGATTTGTCTTTTATTCTTTTAATTCTCTTTGGTAGTTTCTTTGATATACCAACGGATTGATCTTGTATTATTTTTTCCTCTAGAATACTTTCTTTGCTTTTGTCATGAATTCCAATATCATTTTCTTTTGGGGATAGTTTTAGGCCCTGTTCGGACGTATAATGGGAACGGGAACGGGATCGGGAATTGAACTGATCAAATACTGTACGCGTGGGATTTTTTTCACGAAGTCTGAGTGAATTTGTTTTTTCTCACGCGTACAGTAAACGGCCGAACAGGGCCTTATATGGAAAAAATAACATTTACCATTATATATTTTTATGTCAATGCAAAATTATAGACTTAAAAGTCTAATTTCTAAGGATAAATTTGACTTTCTTTAATGCGTGTGACATTTATATAGCTTATTCAATTGTGCAAACAGAATACATATATTAGCTTTTTTATTTATTACAGTTAGGCTATTATATAAATATTGGTATTTTGACCAAAATATAAATAGCAATTATTTTTTTTATCTATACAAATAGCCGATCCAAGTTACTCAATGCATTCTACGCATCACTATTTTGTAGGGTACCAAAACTTACTACTTTCAGAATTTTTGTAATATTTTTGGGACTAAAAAAATGAACAATAGTAAAATTTGGACCCTACAAGATTTTGGTATGCAGAATGCATTGAGCGATTTAGTTCGAATGTTTCTACACAAGAATGCATAATTCGAGCTATTTATATTTCAGTCTAAATAAAAATATTTAATTATTCTATTTATTATATCTGACCAACTTGAGTAAAATTTAACTATTCTATTTGTATGTCTGTATATTCCACATATTTCTGCAAAAAAATTTGGCAGTAACTAATTTAGTAAATTTTATATATTCAAAAGAACTTAGTTTGGACATATGTTATTTATTATGGAGACTACTCTTGGCAATATAAAAATAAATTTACAGCAACCTTTTAGCGAAAACCTGTTTTAATTTAGTACATTTATGCCAGCTTGATTTTCTTTTTATTATTTTTTTATGTTGTTTGAGGGAAGTTGGTGGAGCCTAGTCAGATGACACGACGTGCATATGATATTGTATTTTGATTTTATTTGTATGAATTATAGTCATCACTGCCCTTGTAGCAATGCAATTGAGAATTGCAGGGCATGAATTGTAGCGTAGTCGGACTATTAAAAACCGTTGGAGTGTATGGGCTTGGAATCAGTGGACAAGGGTTTTGAAAAATAGTGACGAATGAAGCAGCTACAACATGCCACCACGAAGATATGGATATGGTTCTAGTAAATATATATATATTGATTAGAGGTGCTATCGGATCGGGTCGGGTCCGGATACTATTATATTTGGATCCGTATCCTAAAAGTGTTCGGGTCCAAATTTCGATCCATATACTTATTTGTTTCAAATCGGGTCGGGTCTGGATCCGGATACCTATCTACCCGTAGATATTTCGGGTCCAGTCTTTCGGTTCCGGATAGATAGATACCCATAACTTGTTTGTGAATTATCGGGTCCGGTCCGGATATGGGCGGTTCCGGATCCAAAGCGGGTATATGTCACAACTCTCAAGAATTTGAGAAAGTAAAATATTGGAGATGGTGATTTCCTTTTCTATGATAAAAAAAATCCATGAATGGAATATTAATACTAATTTTTTAATAGAGAATTAAATTTATGGCAGATATTTGATTTCAATGAGATTTATTGCAAAGACATATCAACGAGAGCAATAAATTTTCATGATTATGCAGATGATATATAAGGCAAATATTGAAAGATATATTCAGAGCAATAAATTTTCATGATTATGCAGAGGATATATAAGGTAGATATTGAAAGATATATTCAGAGCAATAAATTTTCATGATTATGCAGATGATAGATAAGGCAGATATTAAAAGATATATTCAGAGCAATAAATTTTATTAAAAAATTAATATGCAAAATGTGATTATTGGCATGACATTTGTTAATTTGATTATATGTAAAATTGTATTTTCATAGTTATTAATATATGTTTTATCGGGTATTTATATGGGTATCGGGTCGGATTCGGTTATGGGTCGGATAACTAATTCAAACCCATATCCTATCCATTACAATATCGGTTCCGGTTCGGATCCAGATCGGATATTAAATTATTAATTTTGTAACCGTACCCATAATTTAACCGGTTATATTTTTTAAACCATACCCTACCCAAATTAACCGGATCCGGATCGGTTCCAGGTCGGATCCGGTTCGGTTCCGGGTAATCGGATAAAAGTAGCACCTCTAATATTGATATCTTCTGCCACAAAAAAATTCAGAGCTAATATTGTTCTACATTTCCAATTGGCTACCACAAGTGTTGCCTAAAATTTTATTATTTTTATTTTTACGAAATGCGAACTGGCTCCTGTTGATGTTACGTACCTCTCTATTAAATCTTAAATAAATAATTTTATATATCATTATGTTTTTTTCTTTCTAATTTCTTCCGATTTATCTTGAATGAAATAAAGCAACAACCGGCAATGAAGGAATAGATGCAGTGAAGAGCTTGCAGTTGCACCCAACTTAAAAGCCCAAGTCCATCCATTCAGATGGTCACAATCTGAATGTTGCTTTCTATGAATTTGGGCAGCAGCCGCAGTACACTTACTACAGTATAGTAGTGTCGGGGACCCGAAATTTTCATTAATATCCAAAATTAATAATTAATTTCTAAATCTATACTCTGGTGCACTAGAATTTTAAAAATGTTCAAACTGCAGAACAAGTTTCCGGTTCTAAGCTAACTTTCCGCAAAATAAATTTCCAGTTCTAGGTTATCCAAAACCGCAGATAAAAACTACGGTTTTTCAAAACCGCAAAAATAAAATGCGGTTTCTTCCATGCATTATATTATGGAAGAAACCGCATTTTATTTTTGCAGTTTTGAGAAACCGTTGTTTTTATCTACGGTTTTGGATAACCTAGAACCAAGAATTTATTTTGCAGAAAGTTGGCTTAGTGCTGAAAACTTGGTTTTTTCATGATCTTTCTGATGCAGTTGAGCCATTTCTGCAGTTTGGACATTTTTGAAATTCTAATGCACCAAGGTGTAGATTTCGGAATTAATTATTAATTTTGAATATTAATAAAAATTTCGGGTCGGGGACTTGAGAAATCAGTCCCAGTAAGCACTAAGCAGTGCCAATGCCTCCATATGAAACGCAGAAAAGGCATAAGATACAGATGCGCCAAATTGGATGATCCCACTCTGCCTCGATTAGGGTAAACATAGGAGGACCCGTATCCTCTGCGGAGTTCTATAAAACTCCGCAGCTGCGGAGCAAACGAACGGACTAGATTAACTCTTAGCCGCTTTGAGACTCGGGTTAACGGAGGGGGCAGTATTATTGGGCTTTTAGATTCATGCCAGTCAAAACTAACGAACCACTAACGGACCAGATTAAAAGAACCGCAGGTGCGGAGTTTTTAAACTCCGTAGAGGATAGCGTTCCAAACATAGGAACCATCCACCCAGCATTGAACTGTCAGAGCAAAGTAATGAGACAAGACATAAGGAAACATAATATATTAAATAAAAATAATCAACTGACTTAATTATATTACTATCATTAATGTTACAAAGGAAAAAAAAAAAAACAGATTTCACACAGCGTATATTGCAAGTTATAACCCATCCCAAACTGGGGGACCTATGGTACACCAACTTTGACAGTATCAGAATCTGTAACCGTGAATCAGAATTTGTACAGAATAACAGTAGCCACAATTTCTAAATAAATGCATCTAAAATACAAAATAAAGCAAATCATTTCAGATTTGAATTAACCTGACAAACAGCTGCCTCTTTTACCATTTAGTCCTTGTCCCATATTAAAATACAAAATCAAGCAAATCCTTCTCAAAATAGTTCATACAATACATTAATTTAAAAGATGGTTCATATATGATTGAATGCTAATTAAAGAGCAATTAAATTACAAGAGCTTAAGTTCTACGCCTTTGACGGTTTCTGTTACGGTTCCTAGCCTAACAAATTAAATGTTTACGGCTCTGTCAGGCCCAATAATTTCAGTCCATTGTTTCCCTTGGGCCTTGGGGCACCAGCCTAACAAATAATAATATTGTTTCTTCCTGATAATGAATACCAGTAACTAAATTGGCAAAGAATGTTCATCTTCAAGAACACCAGTAACTAAAATGATGATTTGATTCCAATATCTGAAACTCTTATTGAGCTCTTTCACAAAAGGTTAAGTTAGCTCTTGCTTTGGGTTCATTTTGTCATCAAATTTGCAACTAGAAATTTCTGTAACTTGGACTAAAAACGTCCTGAACAACCAGAGTAATCTGACTCCAGAATGTCAGTGATTGAGTACTAAATTTTGTTTGGTCTCGTTTTTCTATTTGGATAATTTAGTATGCAGGATATGGGGTTCCAAAATCTTATAACTAAGATAAACAAATTCCTCCCTTTGGTACTGTTGGCCGGATGTCAATCTCACAAGCTTATAGAGGGTACAAAAATGGTAAAACAGAACCATGAGGTGCTTGATTGTCTTACAGCGGAAAGCTGATATTGAAATGCATTGAAAAAAGGTGTAGAAATATTATTGTTGAACGTGGCGAGGATATGATGGATTGACAATTAAATTGATTAACATGGACAAAATATGGTAAAAGAAGAGAAACAATGAGAATTAACATGGACAAATATGGTAAAGGAAAGAGAAACAATGAAAAAATCATAATTCGAAACATAATCAGAAGGGAGTGATGGCAAATCTTAATGTATAGACAGTGCGCATGCATGCAATGCATAACATTCAAAACCAACATGTATTAACTTGCGCCTTTTCAACCGGCTAAGCTAATTTTGTCCCTCTATGGTTCTGCTAATTAGCCCAACTGGCATTTATTCTACGCATGTATCTGTTCACGGTATCTGCCTATTTAAGCACCTTCCTTGGTCATTCTCTCTAAATCAATATAAAAAAGAGGTCTTTCAGTGAGTACCAACAACATTCCATAGCAACCAAAACTTGACAGGTTCTGTGTGTTCTGCAACTAAAACTTGACAAGTTTCGTGTCTTCCGAGCACCAAGGAGCAACTTTGCAAGTTTTGTGTACTCCAAGCTGCAAGAGCTGTACCTCCAAAGGTTTCCTTTCTGTCTCTTTTTGAAATTCCATCTCGCTACTATTGAATGTGCTGTAGAAGTTGGGTCCTTTTGTTATAGGAAATAACTGTTGTCGAATTAAAATATAAAAGGAGTTGCATTTTACTCTTTATCGGTCATCTCATTTGGATTTAGGGAAACCTGCAAAATATAAGAATCTAGTTAACCAAAAAAACTTGACATCGCGATTAAGTGTAAACAATATTAAAAATGAATAACCAATCAAGATATGCTTGTTAAATAAAATTCACATGTTATTTATAAGATTATACCTAGCTAATAAGATATAGGTGTTCAGTTGAAGGGATACTTCAAGTAGGATGCTTTTTTTTTTGCAGCAGCATCTTTTTACCAGATGTAGAACAAAAGTTTGCGAACAACACAAATTCATATAGCTGCTGTTTCTAGTGAAGCTGTAGTCTAGTCATACAGAGAGTTTTTTTAGGTTTCATGTAGAACATCTTCAAAGTTCTGAAAACAAAATTCTTGTTTAAACTGGATGGACCCTAACATGTAAGAACAACATCATAGAGTCAGAGTATCTGAATTTTCTTAGTCATAAGGTACCCTTGAAGTTCTCGATGAAACTGGATTGTGTCAGTTAAGTAAGCATTCAACTTGATAATTGCATTTTACTAAATATACGTATATACATAATAATAACTAATGCCATATAGGCCTCTCCCAGAACTCTTTCCAAAAGCATAGCTGAGGTATATATTACCATACTTACACACTAGTTCACGCAATATTTTGCAACCAACAATTAGTACCATAAATGATATATCTTACTAGAAAGAAATTTGCAGAAACATAAACAAGAAACGATGAGGAGCACAAGCAGCACAAGTGATAACCTTCTCACACCACCCGTGCATGCTAAAGACCAATCAGAAGCCAGCCTTTCCAGGCCAAGACATCTAATCAGACAAGCACAACTAATGACCACAGACCAGTCAGATGCTGGGTCCTCGGACTCCAGGCAAGTGATGATACGAGAGCCACAGATCCAGGACAACAATATAGGTTCACCCTTGTCCTCTTTGCCTAAAAGACAACTTACTCGGGAGGAATTGCAAAAGAAAATAAACAAATACACTACGAGGCTTAGAAAATATGCTAGGCATGGGACATACAACACCAAAGGGAAACAGAAGGCCCGCATCAATAGTACTCTACAAGCTCGCAAAAAATTGGCCTCCCGTATGCAACACAGTATTCTAGAGCAAATGCTCATGATAATGGAACAGTGCAATGCAAAAGGCTTTGTCTACGGAATGGTAACCGAAACTAGCAAGTCCATAACAGGGGCCTCTGACAGTCTCCGTGAGTGGTGGAAAACACAAGCAATGTTTGATAAAACTGGTTTGGCCCAAATTGACCTGTATAATAGAGATAATTCGCTCAACTCAAATGTGCCTCAAGATAGCAAGACCAGATCCACAACTGAGCTGATGAAGGAGCTCTCCGACCCAACACTAGGGTCAATTCTGTCCCTGCTAATGCAGCATTGTGATCCTCCACAACGGAAGTTTCCATTTATAAAGGGAGTATCACCACCTTGGTGGCCCACCACACAGGAGGATTGGTGGGGCCAAACCGGCATCTCAAGGGATGAAGGACTGCCACCTTTCAGAAAGCCGCATGACATAAAAAAGAAATGGAAGGTGGCAGTGCTAGTTGGGATAATAAAGTCAATGTCTCCTGACTTTTCAAGGCCCTACAATCTAGTGCAGCAGTCGCATCACTTGCGAGCACGCATGAATGCCAAAGAAAGCAAGTTCTGGACTTTGGCTTTGGTAGTTGAGGCAAAGAAATACTGCCAAGAGCACCCTGACATGTCCGTAGATGATGCAACCGCATTTCTGCAGGCATATGGTAATAGTAGTAGTTCTCAAATAGCTCCTAGCATTGATAAACAAAACGTTTCTATTTCTGGGAATGAAGCTCCCCGCTTTGGTAACCCCTTTGGAGTTATGCACTGGCCTCCATTTGCACTACCCGGCAACACGACTTCAGCATGGCCAATCACAGTGTCGCCAATGGGCCAGCCGTATCAAAGTGTTCGAGTAAGTAGTACTGGCCCTGGCCCTGATCAACAAATGACCATGAGTGGAAGCTTTGCTCCACAATTTTCACCATGGGCCTTTTCTTACGGACCTATACTGTCTGCAAATGTACCGCTGAATGTTCAACAAAATCACGGCATCGGGGTTTCAGGAGCTTCTAACGGTGGGTTTCAAGAGCACCACACTAACTCAATTCCAGACGTGCCACTTGTTGAGCAGCCAGGTGAGGCACCTTCCACTAGTGGAACTAGATATGTACTAAACCAGATGCATGAATATGGTTCAAATATGGAATTTGGTTTTGAACCTTCCTCTGGCAATCGGAGCAGTACAACTGGCGTTAGTCAGTTAGTTATAGCCTTGTAGCCCTATGGTGGCATTGTTTTATGTATCTCCTGTCCTTTTTTATCGTTGTTGCAATGGTCAAATTAAGTAAAATGTTTAATCGTACTATACAGTTAGTTATGTAATAGAGCGTAACTTCAGTCAAATCTTGCGCCAAGCCGCCAATGAACCCCAAATTGTGTTTAAATCTGATTTTGTTATGGTTCCGAAAATAACTAATTCGATAATTTATGCAGTGCGAACACATGCCAGCAGCATGTAAAAGCCTTCACTGCAATAAACATTATATTTTAGATGCCACAATTAGAGTATGGTAAGCATCAAATTTGACCTTTTGCTGGTAATTGCAGTTTAACAGAAACAAAATGACATCTAAAATTGAAAAAGAAAATGAAACAATAAACAAACATAAAGGTTACAAACTATTGAATATTATATGTTTTGCGAGTACGTAATACCATGTTATAGCATAAGCTCTGTACTCAAGAGTCCATAACAACTGAGGCCAAATTTAACACAGATATGCCTCATGTTCCAGATTAGCCCCTGAAAATTATATTAAGAAACTTGATAATTCATTTTATTGTCCCTTTACATCATCACTCCAATACATGGAAAAGATGACTTAACTGATATACATAATTGTTAGCAATCTGACAATTAATTAACAATAGAAACTTGAACAGTATAGCACTGGTAGCAACCTACCAAATATCAATTGTACCAGATGAGGCCCAGCAAGGAAGGCACCAAGCTCCATTGGCTCATAATCAGGGTTTTGATCTTCTCTCCTCTCCTTAACATGATGTATGTATTTGGATCCAGTTCTTTATTTAATTTTCCCCGTGTATCATAGAAAGAAGGATTAATTGAAACTGTGAAAAATTACAAAATAGTAGAAGATAAACCTGAATAGAAGAGATTAATGTGTATTTTAGTACTTCCCTTGTTGCAACAATTCAGTTCTACTCAGTATTAGTATCTAAACTAACTCCTACGCTGCTGCAACTTGTTAATCTTTATATAAATTTGTTTATGCGAAATATGGCACAAAACACTCAATTCAAATATCAACTGATAATTTATTAACATGCACATGGACTTTCTAAATTGCTGTAATTTCTTAATATTTTCAGAAATCCGCACTTCTAAATCAGCGCATTACTGAACAGGCTTCTAACATTTGAACAGTAGTATATTGTGGAAGGGTATCTACATGCACAGAATAAACGGGGAAAACAAGCAAATTTACTAAAATCAAGTGTTTTGAAGAAACCTGACATCATGCGAAGAAAAAAGAGATGTTGATTGTACCCTTTGTCTAAATCGGCGCTCAACAATATAAGTCCGCTAACACTAACAGCGTGAGCAGAAGAAGGAGAATTTATTGGTGACATACTTCTAATTAAACTATCTCACTGATAATGTCTTAATATAGAAATGATGTATTAGGGATTTGATCAGTTTAACATTTTTTTTACTGAAAATTAAATTTGAAAAATAATAAAATTAATTAACTTAATTACAAACGCTGAATTAAAATTGAATAATTCGGTTCAATATTTCTGCATATTAAATTGAAAAATAATTAAATTAATTAATTTGTTGACAACTAATTTATTTTAATAAATATAAATTGATCTGCAGGTCAAAAAAATTCTATAATAATACAATAAAAGTTTAGATTTTAAATCGACATAAATTTTAAAATTTTGATTTCTTATTATGAGTACATTCCGAAAACTCTTATATTCCTTTTATCAGTCCTAATATGGGAGTGAAGTATACAACAATTTATATGAATAAGTTTGTCCCCTTCCTTTATCATTTTTTTTCCAAATTCTAAAAGAGGGATATACGTAATCCTTGAAAATTGTAATTTTTTTTAATTATTTTTTGTCCAATTTGTAGAAGTTAGATGTTTTCTATGTTTCAAACATTTCTTACAAATGAAATGAATAAAAAAATTATATTTGATTTTCAAAGTAAACGTACACTTGCGGGCGAAGTAATATATATGTTACTTAGTTTAGTTTGTGATGTTTCATTAGAAAATAGAAATTAGGAAATAACAAGGAATTTGGGTGTTATCATTTCAAACGCATTTGATAATTTACATATATAATAGAAGCATAACTGTGTTTAGATTATAATAATAAGAGAGTTTTAAATAAGGGTAAAGTAGATACTAAGAGAAAAGTAGTGCTCAGCCATAAAATTACAGCTCTCAATATAATACTCTCTAACGAAAAAAAAAAACATAATTTGTCGTAATTGCATTTCGGTCTATACAAATTGATAGTTTTATATTAAAATTTACCTTGACTACTATTATGATAGGGGTCCGGATCCCCTAAAGTAACTCAATATTTGGGTTTTGGATCTAGACCGTCCGATTCGAATTCGCCACTCGAGATCGTCTTGGGATTCAAATTCATCATCGGGATGTGTGCGCTCACTTCGGAGATGAATTTTCGCAGATTCAAATGGGACGGTCTCGATCCAAAATCCAAAGATTGGATTACTTCACTGGATCCGAATTCTTATGATAGGATGGCATAAATTTGTAAATTTGTAGGGTTAATTTGTATGGTTTTAATATGTCGTCCCTACTCAGTGATCAATGTCTTTAGTTTTATATGTTAAGGTAATTAATTTGGTGCATGTTTTAACAAATTGGAACTTCCGTAACTCTGTTTTCATCACACTTATTATAAAATATTATTTAAGTTGGACAAAATAATTACTAAGTTATTTACATTTATACATTCATGATCATGACATCTGAAAACACCATTTCAGTCTTTAATTACTTGACTTGAAGAGAGGATGGAATTTACCAAGCATGTGTGTCTTGTACAAAAAAAGGATGGAATTTACCAAGCATGTGTGTCTTATGCAAAAAAGGAGAAGAAACAATAAAACATTTGTTTTCAGAATGTACCTTCACCATAGAACTGTATGAATAAGTAACAAGGACAATGGGGTTACCACCTATAAATTGGAAGGAGACACTCCAGCAGAAGGCAGCACCTAAGTGGATTGTTGGCAAGACTGGAGAATTGAAAACAAGAGAGATCTTATTGATAACTATGTTCATTGCTTGGAGGGAGAGATGTTCAAGAATATTCAGAGATGAGATCAAGCCAACAAATAGGCTGATAGAAGAGGTGCATGATCAATGGCACATTACCCAGTGATCCTTTAGAAGAGTTTTAGATTTCGGCACTATTTTCTTCTATTTTTAGTCCTTATTTCATTTGGATTTCCTTATTTTTTATTTTCTGTTTTGTTTTTTTACTATTTCAAACCAATCAGGCTCAAAATTTGAGCTTACAGCTTTATTTTGTATGTAATAGGTTTCACCTTGTAACCTATAACTGGTTCTCTTGATCAATAAAATCAAATAAGGACATTGATCCTTATTTTTACTCAAAAAAAAAATTACTTGACTTGAAAAGTATCAAGATAATCGAGTAATCCGATTCAACAGTTAAATAGTGGCTATATATATATTTTCTTTCTTCAAATCATGAATTTATTTTTGAGTGAGGTCATGGTATTATGCATAGCGTATATTGGCTCACGCTATGGACTCAAATATTTGAGTTGAAAGTCTTAACGGTCAATCCGAACTGTTCAACACGGATGAATTTGTACTTGTAAACTAAATTTTAGATTTTTTGAGATGGATAGAAAATCATTTGATCTGAAAATTTTGGACCAACAAAAAAAAGTGATTTTCTACCCATCTAAAATAATAGTAAGAAAATTCTAAAAAATATAAAATTTAGTTTATTGGGGTCGGTTAGAATTTTGAAAACAAAAATATTAGTGCGCATGGCACATGCACAGTGCCGTTGCCTCACTCTTTATTTTTTGCCAAAATATAAATACTAGTTTGTATATACGACATTCATGAGGGAATTAATACACGTGTCTTTGAATATCAAAATTGAACCAAAATTGAAAAGCGAAGATACAAACATAACTACATAACACTTGTCAGATGTAACGAAGAGAGGACACGTGAATTAAAATAGAGCGGTATCCGTAAAAATGTATATTCATAATATGCTATTTCCATTTAAATATGCATAAATAAATCCGCTAAATTTTAAAAATAGATATGATAATTTTAAAAAGGAATCCATTGTAATTATTGAATTCATATTTGAAGATTGTACGATCCGAATTTAATTATGATTTTAGCTCTTTCAATGTTATACGTACGTATCCCGTACATTTAAAGGTATTATATCATTATTACCCATATAAATTACTTTAATTAAAATCATTATTCTTAATATGTATATTTTTAATACAAAATAATAATTATATTTACTTGGATTATGCGTGTTTCTCACTATTTTTAAATATTTTAACTAAAACATTATTTATATTTAGATTATACTCAATTCGAATCAGATCCATTAATTGTTCATTTTTTTTTCATTAAAATAAAAAGTTTTAAAAGTCTGTTTAATCTAAGCCCATTTATTACAGAGTGCACAATATCGCTAGTAATGTACAGTACAGTGTGAGTGAGACAAAGTCTCTTATTCGTTTAGCTCTGCGCCTCTGCCTGATGCCTCTGCTAAGTGCTAACAGATCCATTGTTCAATTTTGGTTCCATAGCAGCACAAAAATAGCAAGGCGGGAAATAGAAAATTGGCGGGAGAAGTATCAGGAAAGACCAAAGCAGCTCAAGCACCCCAAATTTTAGCATCGCTCTAAATAGAATAATCATTAAAACAAAAATAGCCCATATAAATCAATTTTTAGCTCAACTCATGTCATGTCTACCTTTAGAGCACTCAATTTTCATCTCTGCCTCTCTTCCTCTCTCATAGAAACAAAAGAAGATAGATGACATGGCGGACATTGAAGGAATTGAAGCGGGGGAGGTTTTACTTCCTAAACAAGAAACGGAAGAGCATGAGAGAAAAGGTGCGTACAAATTAAATCTCCTTTTTTGAAGTAGAACCTTTCCTGTGTGCGCACCCAATTTGGATATTTCGCATATCACGGTTTTATGAATGCTTTCCTGGTATTCTGTACAATATGATGATGGTTTTATCTTTCCAATTAAAAAAAAGAGATTTAAGTTTTGCTTTGGTGAGGTAAAATACCAGTATGAGCCAGAGCTCCTATCATTCATAGCAATAGTAAGAAGCCTTGCAAAAATTTTCTCACTTGCTTGCATGTTAATTAGTCGCACTACATAGACAAAATTTGATTCAGTACAGCTTCAATTGGGCACAGTTACATGTCTGGGTACCATTAAAATTGGTACCAACTAACCTTGAAAAATTGGTACCAACAAAAGCACCAGTCAAACTTCAAATCATATCACTGTAATGTATGGCAACTGATAACATGCAATTCAATGTTAATTTGTAGGAACTGTATGGACTGCTGCAGCTCACATTTTAACGGCTGTGTTTGGATCTGGGGTGCTTGCACTTCCATGGAGCGTCGCGCAATTGGGCTGGATTGCAGGTGCCCTTGCCTTGATAGGCTTCTCGTGCATCACCTACTACACCTCTACATTGTTGGCAGATACATACCGTGCACCAGACCCTGTAACAGGATCTAGAAACCCAACTTACACGGAAGCCGTCAGAGCTTACCTTAGTACGACTTTCATAATTAATCTTTATGCTTCATTATATTTGAAAAGAGGGATATTATTGTCATGAACAACATTTCCAAAAGCACTGCCTTTTTAGTAACATAAATCAGGGTCTATTAGTTAATACTCGATAATGAAAAATCTAATACAACTAGAGATATGAAATGTTGCATAAAAATAGAATTATGTTGGCTGTTTGGAGATAATAATATCTTATGGCCAAATTTATTTTGATTTAATACATTGAAAAAATACTTTTATTAATTTTGTGATTATATTTGATGATTAGTCTTGTAATATGTTATGGTGTAGGTCCGAGAAAGGTGAATATCTGTGGAGTAGTTCAATATATGAACTTGTGGGGGACTCTGGTAGGCTACACAATCACTGCTGCTATTAGTATGAAGTATGAATTTAATGTTTAGTCATTTTTCTTTACGGGATATACTCTCATAATAACAACTTCTTAACTTCATTTGTAACTTCATCTAGTTACAGCTGTAGAGAAATTTTGTTTTTATGGTGTGGAAATGCTATTTTCAAAGATAATTCTTGCAATTGTAAGCAAACAAAGATCAGTATCATGTTAGTTTAACCATAGCGCCTGTCCCTGTCAGTATAAAACACAAAATTAAAATAATAAAGAACTTTATTGCTTGATAAAAATAAGAGAAATTATATCACTCATGCATCTAATTTGTACTTATTTTGACCTTTCAGGGCCATAAACCATTGGCTTTACCAAGACGGGTACGAGTCAAAGGGTGATGTATCCAGTACAGTCATGTTGCAATTTGGTATAGTACAGCTCATTTTGTCCCAACTTCCAAGCTTAGAGAAGATAACATGGCTGTCAGTCATGTCTGCCATAATGTCATTTGCATACTCATTTATCGGTCTCGGCCTCTCAGTTGCCAAATGGATTGTTAATGATCATATAGGATTTTTTGTTGGGAAAAGCGCTTTATCCCCAGGCGAGAAAACATGGAATTCGTTACAAGCTTTGGGCAACATAGCCTTTGCATATACATTTGCAGAAGTTCTTATTGAAATCCAGGTACATTACAATAACATAATATAGCTGATTACTTGTCTTTTTTTGTTTTTGAGGAATCAAATTATTCCTGAATCTGTCAATGTTAATGAAGAATGACAGTTCTGAGAGATTGTTCTGAATGTTAAACAATGATGCATCTTATGGATATATTACATTAAAATTCTTTCTTTTAATTTTTCTCCATTGTAGGATACACTGAGACCATCACCACCAGAAAACATGACAATGAAGAAGGCAACATTTTATGGAATGGGAGGCACCACAATATTCTACCTGGCTATGGGTTTTGCAGGTTATGCTGCCTTTGGAAATAATATGCCCGGTAACATCCTTAGTGCGTTCGGGTGTTTTCGGCCTTCTTGGCTAGTTGGCATTGCCAACATCTGCATTGTTCTTCATCTTTTAGGTGCTTATCAGGTCAGCTTAATTTCTTTATAGAAAATACTTGTTTAAAAAATTTAAATTGTCACTTTAGTGTCTTAAAAGCTAAAAGCCAATTACATTTTCGTAAAATTAGATCTACGCACAACCTATCTTTGCTGTCATTGAGAGCCGAGTTGCAGCACGGTGGCCTGAAGTGAACTTTGTAAACCGGATGTATACAATTAATGTCCCAGTTTTCAAGCAGGTCTCAATAAGCTTCAGTCTCTCAAAGCTTGTGCTACGTTCAATCATCATTCTCATTACGACATTAGTCACCATGATGGTGCCATTCTTCAATGCAGTTCTAGGCCTCCTCGGTGCGATAAGCTTCTGGCCGATGACAGTCTATTTCCCAATTAGTATGCACATTGCACAAAAGAAAATTAGCAGAGGGACACCCAAATGGCTGTTTCTACAGAGTTTGAGCATCTTTTGCTTGGTGACTTCACTTGCAGTTACTGTCGGTTCAGCGGTGGATATTGCGAGCAGCTTGAAGCTTCCTGAATAGTTGTACTGATACATCATACATAAACGAACTTAATTTTGGTTTCACATAAACATGGTCTGTCATTATTTTTCTGTTGTTTTAAATTGGTAGATTTCTATTTAAGACTTTCCTCTGGTAAATCTGGTTAGAGGCTTAGAGCTAAAATTGATGTATTTCTTTTGTTATGTAGACGTTGTAATTTGCAAATCAATAGATCAAGCAAATGAAAATAGAATATTATATGTAGCCACCAATTTTCACTTCCTAATAATTTTCATTTGTTTTTGTAAAAAATGAATATGTAAGTGTGCATTGCATTAGTGTAATATTCAATCTTCTGATTTAACGCGACCGCATATACTTCGCATATCTCGACAGCTCGTCTTCATTCAAAATATTTTGCTACTCATTTAAGGCCTTGACGTCCTCTGGCCTATTGAAAAATAGAAAGATTTTAAGGTCCGGACCAATTAAAATATTGTGCCTCCACACAACACTTGTGTCAAGCCCAGATAGAGCAAAGCATGATCCACCTCCACAGGCCACAGCTCCAATTTATTTAAGAAACAAAAAGGAAAGGGTCAAGTTGAAGATTAGACTTCCAACTTATTACACCTCCACAGGCCACACCTAGTCAAAGTTGAAGAAACAAAAAGGAAAGGGTCAAGTCTGTGAGAACGGAGTAGGTCCGATGCCCATCGGACCTACTTTTAGGTTCAACGAGAATGATGGCCGTCCGATCTAATTTAAGATTCGCGTGCACGAAATTTGAAACAAATTAGCACGAAGTTTAAAGTGTTCCGTACGAATCTTAAAGTAAATGGACGGTGATTAAACCCGTCGAACCAGAATAGGTCCGATACCCATCGGACTTACTCTCAAGTGCAAGTCTCAAGCACGCCCACTGAACGAACCCACCAAACATAATAAGGGCTAATCCTCTCCATTTGATATATCCATTATATTACTTCTCCCTCCGTAGCTGTCTTCGACTCATCAATTGGGAAAAGGACATGTTCTGTTAGATAAAACTGGGAGAGAAGCGTACCTTCTCTTGAGAACACCTAGAGAGTGAGGGATGATAATAATAATATCCGTTCCCCTTTTGGCCTTCTCTCTCAAAGACTCAATCGCACCTCTACCGTGGACCTGCCCTCCCTCTTCTCTCCAACCAATCGATTCGATCAATCCATCGCTGTACCAATCCTTCTCTCTTTTATTATTCTTCTCAATCCTCGTAGCAATCTGCGATTCATCTAGGTTTTCTCGTTGCTCAGCTGTATTGGTCTCTTTTTAGGGTTCCAGGAAACATAGGGGAAAAATGGATGAGAAATTGAAGATGGAGAGCCACTCTTCAGCTGCGGCTTTTGTCCAAGGAGGGATCCAGGATGCGTGTGACGATTCTTGTAGCATATGCCTCGAGGCCTTTTGTGATTCAGACCCCTCAACGGTATATATTAGACTTCCAATTTGTTTAAGATTTTTTTTATAATTTTGCTATTGATCCGCTTACGGTTTGTCTAATGTGTGTATGCCGCCGTCTAACGATTGGCAACATAAAAAGAATTAAAGGTGCTCCTAATTAGGCAGCAGTCAATTGTATTCGTCTAATGATTGGCAACATAAAAATAATTAAAGGAGCTCCTAATTACGCAGGCAGTCAATTGTATTTGTGAAACAGACATAAAATTTCAATTCTGGTATGCTACACCCAGGTTCCCTACATAAGGATGCTTAAAATTTGCACATTAGGAGGGTAAATTGAAGCTGATTATTGTTAGTATACCTATTGTTTTAGTTGAAGACTGACCGAGTCTTATTACTTCTTTTCTTAATTGTTATTTGTAGCTGACGAGTTGCAAGCATGAGTATCACCTCCAGTGCATTTTGGAATGGTACGGCTGAATCCTTATTTATTGAATTTGGAAACTTTGTAGTTGATGTTAATAATGGCTCAAGTCTAATCCTCTGTATATATAGATAGGATAATTTTGCTTCCAATTACTGTTTCCACCTTAAGTTTTGATATTTCAGAGTATTGTTATTTCCCTTGAATAATAATTGGGAGATTTTAGAGCACCAAGCTAGATAGGTTTATTGTAGGGTTTAAGAATGCTATCTTTGGGATAATTCATTCTATTTGATAGCGGTGACATTCTTATTATATTAATTTGATGTACGGAAAAAGTTACTTCTCTTCGGTTATTTTCTGTTGCTTTTGGTTTAGAACTTCTAGACCATCCCTTGTTCCTTTGTGTTTATTTACACAGGCTATTCTCTGTTCCTTTCTTTCTGGTGGTCATATGATTAAAATATGCACCCCTGAAGCATTACAAGTGTCGACTTCATGTGGTGATTCCTTTTTATTATATCTTAGAAGCAAAAGCTAATTTTGTTTTTTCTTGTTTTGTGTAGGTGTCAGAGAAGCTCTCAGTGCCCCATGTGCTGGCAGTCCATTAGCTTGAAGGATCCTACTAGGTATAATTATGCTGTACTGTACTTTAGTACTTATATTGCCTTGTGCCTGTAAAGAACCTTATGGAAAACTTTGGATTTCCCTAGTATATATAGGGACAAGTCCATGTTTGGCTTTGCTACATCCAGCCAGTCTGCATTAAGCCATTAATTTTTAATGAAAGCATACTGGAAATTTCTTTATTTAAGTTATGGTGATTTGGTATTTTCCAATTCAACTAGCATGCACAATTTGTTAATGAACTTTATTGGCCACTTCGATGCTATGCTGGATATATGTTACACATACAAGACTTTATTTACCAATTTATAACTGTAGCCCATGCCAATAATTTGCTTACTCAAATTTGGTTGTCTTATGACATCCATCAACTTCTATTTTGTCAAAATTGAGTAACTGGGCTATTTGGAATTTAAAAAACACAGAAAACACAAATTGATCTGTCAAATAATGCTAACTTTAAGCTACAAGAACTTTGCTAGCTGTTTTTTGCAAACCATTTATCATAAAGTTGTAATGGCCATGAGAATCTTGAAACTTCTCCACAAGTTTGTACCATGTATGTTTAATACATGTCTGTGTATTCCATTTATTTGACAACTTAACTCGTATTCTTTTCTTCAATAAAAAACCAACACAAGACATAGAGGTGATTTGGACAAAATGAATAAAGTTGAGAAACCCATTGGGAACATTGGTGTTAGTCAAGTGACCTTGGTGACATTTACTCATTTGGATTTTCTTGGCTGGTATATGACATCTTGCACAGTTTGAGGGTTAAATGGACAATTTGGGGGCTCATTTCAGACTAATTACAAATTTGAGGCTAATGTGTGACATCGGCGCCTCAATTCGCTGATTGCACCGATTATATCCATTAGAGGCTGAAATCATAAAATCTTGGTTTTGGAAAGTAACCAATGCCTGATTATTACAGCCAAGAGCTTCTTGAGGCTGTGGAACAAGAGAGGAACCTGAGGGTCAACCAACAGCGCACAACTGCTATATTTCACCATCCCATGCTTGGTGATTTGAGCTTCAGCATGTATGCCTCCATCTAGACTCTATTTTCAGACAAGCATTTCCAAGCATGTTCTTCTCATAAGTATTCAATTATTTCTATTGTTAGTTATGATTAGTGTCATGCAAAACTTCCTGATTTTGTATCGGACAGCCCAATGCTTTATATAAAATCATCTACTTAATTTATTTTATTGTGGAACAATGAACATCAAATCTAAAGTTCATATTTAGGCACCTTAGCAATGTTTTAAACTCTGCTATATGACCCCAGGAAATACAAGCTGGGGCAGAGAATGCTGTATGGCTTTCCCATTACGAATCCCAAACAACGTGTTGTCTATGCTTGCTAGTTGGTTAAAACTTTTAGTGGTGTACAAAATATTAGGGCCTGTTTGAAGGTTCTTGTTCCATGGTCAAATATCTCATAGCATAGGATCTCATGAAGCGATAAACATGAACCCATGAGCTCAGAAACAATCGTGGAACATTATTAGGTGCAAGTGCATTATTAATGGTGGTTTGTGTGGAAAGTGATGGGAATATTTGCTTAAATGGCATACGAAGAACAATCTGCTGCACATTGCTTGGGAAATGTTTTCTATTAGGCTGATATTCTCGTTTTACTCCTGTGGAAATGGGATGCAACAAACAGATCCCTGGGGTCATTTTAATGTTGTGGGATATCCTTGTATTAATCATCATTCTGTTATCACCATAATTTTATAACATGTCATGATATTAAAATTCTTGTATTTTAAAATTTCCTATTGTAGTTACCGGTGGGTGCAGATGATGCTGAGCTGGCAGGAACGGATCATCCAGCCCCTGGCAGCAGCAGCTGCAATGGGCCGGACCCACCGCATCGCAAGACGTGATGGAGCGAGAGGGAGGTCAAGTGGGACCCACGGCCGGCCCCACTTTCTTGTTTCTCGACCCCACCCTCCGGAGGGAGTGCTGGTTCTATCCAGTCATATTCTTCTTCTCCTGGAGGGGAGAACGAGCAATCCTCGCTGCTTCTGCTAGTCCGTCATCTCTATTTGCTACCATGGGAGATGAATCCCCAGTAAATGAGAATACCCCACATGGAACTGTGGGCCATGCTGATGACGCTACTCCGCTTCGCGGGTGTGAATAGTCCTGGCTCAGTATATAGTCCTGGTGTACAGAATAACAGGTACTTGCATTATCTGATGAGTTTTGTCACTTTGTGTGTGCTAACAAGCAAATTTGCATTTTATTTTGAGTTTGCCTTGAATCCGGATGTAGAATTGGTTGCTCTAGGTGGGGGACTAATTGTGTTGGCGACCCAAGTAACAGTGTTAGAATGACTGTGATACAACGGTTGCTTTTTTTTGTTTTTTTTTTAAAGCCCGGCAGCAAGCTGCCTATGGTCAAACGGTTGCTGTTCTATAATATTTGAAGTTGGCAATCAAGTATTGCTGCTTAACCAGATTAGTTGATCCCTAAAATACCAATTATGTGGCAACTAAATTGGAGAGTAGTTGTGATTGCAACTTAGAGTTTTGCTGTTTGTCCGACTAAGGAAATATTAGGACAAACTGAGATGCTATTTTGCAAAAGACCTGAATGTTTGCAACGCTACAAGCAGTGTTGTGCCACTATTCGCACCTGTGGATGGCCAAAAAACCCCATATAGTATAGTTGAGTGCAGGTCCATTATGTGCAAATTTAATGAAAAAAAAAAAACTTAACACCAAGCACACAAATTTTCTTGGGTACAGGTACTGTGATCCTTGATGTGGTTAGTAATTCTTCACTAGAAATGTGCTGTATGATAGAGAGATTTGTTTATAACTTAATATAGATGAATTCATGTTTGTACATGCGGCATCATGTGTAGACCTGTATATATCATTTGGGGCTTGCATTTGTTCTAATCCAGTAATGATGTTGATGATGTAACAAGTTGTTTATTTTAAATCAGGACTGCTGGGCAAACTACTCCTGTTAGCAATGATAGAGGCGGGCCCATCTGACTTGAATTCCTTCTCGAGTCGTTGAAGCACGCCTCCAGTCTGTCTCTACAAGGTACTCTTAGCCAAAGATCATGATATGAATCTTTGTTAGTTCATTAAACTAATACCAGGCTGGTACAGTGATGTGTGTTATCTATTTTGCTATTCGTGCTTAGGACTCAAATTATTAGTGTGAATATCAAATGATCAATTAAATCAAAAAAAGAGAAGTGCTGAAGAGCATTGCACTTTCATTTAAACTTTTATAGTAATTTGCTCATTGGCTCATTTGTGCTCCATACCTTTTTTCTAATTTATTGTGGTGTTTCAGATACAAAGAGTCTATTACAAAGAGCACCGTGGCTGGAGAGGACAGGTTATTCTCCGCGAAACAGTGCAATAGCTGATCTTGGGTCTGATGTCAGAAATGAGGTGAAGCAGGGATTGCTGCTGTCTCGCGCATGATCGAGCGCCTTGAAACTAGAGAGAACTCCTCACAACCCAATAAGACTGCAGCTCCTAATACTGCAACTGCTGCTAGTGCACATTTCTGGTAATCAAACTGATGTGGCACATGAAGCAGACGTTGATAGGGTTGTTTCGCCTATTATGTTTCTTCTAGTGCAGTGAATGGTGCTGGTTCTTCTACGTCATGTGCTGCTGCTGCTGGCTTGAAATGAACAGTTGGGACTTTTATGAGAAGGACCTGAAATTAACCTGGTAAGCTATTTTTAGTTGTTTTCTGTAATGCTACACTAAAAATAAACTTATATAGGGTTGTTGTACACCTGGTTTTCCAGTCCATGATGATTAGACAAACTTGAACTTATAGCACATGTTGTATGCTTCGCTGCTAAAGAATTAGAAATTTGACATAAAAAAGTACACTTCCTGTTCAAGGCACAAGCTTTCAGCAGGTAACCACCAATTTAGTGTTTATAAGCATGAGATCTGTAGCTCTAAGCAATGATGGATTGATTTGAATATCACTAATCTAATTTATATAAACTACCAACTTGTGCTTTGAAGAACCTGTACAATGTTTTGGTTCATTGGAGAACATTCAGGGTCAAACGCTGTCTTAATGGCTTACAACCAAAACATAGCAGTTTCATGGACGTATGTCATGTGGCCACAGCACTTGCATATTATATATGTTTATGGTGACAACAAATATCTCTATTAAATATCTTATTTATGCTTGTTACAGTATATATCTTTGCATTCTGTCTTCAATCTAAACTAAATCTCATGAAAACATTTTGACACTAGAAAAAGGAATTTACAGGTGGTCATCTTTGTTACAGGTTTTGTACCAAATAGATGCAAACGAACTTTGTTGTTTGTGTCAGATGTCCAACGATTGTCAAATTGGACCAATTGTTTAGATGGGGTACTCTGTGTCACGTCTGTCTGGGCTAGTGACACTGAGAGAATTGTTTTGTTTCTAGAAAAAAATTGAAATCCTTAGTACAAACAAGTTAATAACACAATATCATATTGTATTTTCTGATTCTACTTTGACAGTACTGAGTATTGTTCCAGGTTATAAGCTCATTGGCTATCTCAACTCAGGATGCTATGATGAAAGAAATGTTTAGAGTGGTTTATTCATTTTCTTGTAAGAGAGAAAATTTGGTTTCCCATGTTTTGGGGGATTCATCAGGTCCCTTTTGTAATAGCCTATCTGTTGTAGGTTAGCACTTATATAAAGCATTAACCATATGATATATATGAAGTGCGTAATGTTTCTTCCTGGGGCACTTGCCCAGGAGAGGAACCACATGTATTATTAGCTTAAACACTTGTATGATAATTACAGATGTTTATGATAGTATGAGAATAGTGTAAAATAGCAGGGAGTGGATGTATTAAAAATATGATATGGTGCTTACTTTTGAAGCGAAGTTCATATGGTGTTAATTAAAAATTGTATCACATTCACATCACAAGCTTATGGTGTTTGCCATAGGATGGAATGATGGACCAGTTTCTGTAGGAGTTGGATCTGGCTTTTTACTTTCAGCATCCATATTCTTTTATTCGATTATGATCTCCTTTATCTCCCCTTTTATTACTGATTTACCCTACCTGGTCTTGCTATTATCCCCCAGTTAGTGTATTGAAAAAACCCGGGGGGTCCAGGACCGGACCCAGACCGCCCCGCCCCGCCCCGTGCACCGGACCCGTTCTGGACCGGGGTTAGGCAAGGGTCGGTCCGTGGACGGGCCGGTTTGATTTTTTTCCCACAGACCTGTCTAAACCTGCCCTGTGTAGACCCGTTCCGGACCGGACCCAGACCCGCTGGACCCGGAATTTTTACTGTAGCAAATAATACGAATTTTACTGTAGCAATACGAATTTTTTGAATCCAACAGCTCCAAAATTACTGTAGCAATCCGAGTAGTAGAGATATTGCCATATTGAAGAATTTTGAACATTCCAATTTTAATCTTACAACTCAGATTGAATTTTCATGGGCGATTGAGTTAACATTTTTGTATATAAAACAATCAATGTATGTTGTGGATATGTCCTATTGTGGATTGAATGCATCCTATAAAATTCTGGAGGAATTTCATGTATACCTCTTAAAAACATCGAATACGTATCTTTTCCTCTAAAAATTACAATATCATATTTTATCTATCTAAATATAAAAAATACATCATATTTATTCTCCAACATTTACTCAAAAAAAATAATAATTAAAGAACTAGTCTTTGGTCTAGTGGTAAAGACACATGGTCTCTACTTAATTGATTTTTTTATTAAAACTCATTTTTAATTTATAAAGTATCCATTTTATTATTTATTAAAAAAACTAAAAATATGCAGTATGTGTAAGAAAAATATTATGCCTTCTAACTGATTGAATTCTGTGGACAAATGGTTCATTCCTCTACTTGTGACATACAATGATATTTATATCCTTGTGTAAATTAGAAAAGTTAATAGATTGGATAAATTTTTTAGTTTTTAAAATTTAGAAAGTCAAATATGATACTATAAATATTAGAGACTATGGTATTTAGTTAAATATGATACTATAAATATTAGAGACTATGGTATTAGAAGTTTTTAAAATTTAGAAGGTTAAAGTTAATAGATACTATGGTATTTCCATATCATAGTTACGTTATCGCACTTCAAACTAGGTTCTGAAATAAAACAGTGGCATATTTTGTCACGTATATTCCATTCCTCATGTATTTCTACGTGTATACAATATAATATCATCATAAAATATTCATAATTCATATGTCAATAAGAATATGTAAAAATATAATATACACTTAAATAATGTATGTCCCAAATAAAAAAAACTAGTTTAAAAGTATTATACATATTTTTAATAGAATCAAATTAATACAAATCTTAAGTAAATAAATATTCAAATTGTATATTTAATAACCAAACATATAGACAATAAATGTGTGAACAAAATCTGCATACTGGATTGAGGCTACAAATGTTGAAATAAGGTTACTGGTCCTAATTTACTATTAATTTTTATATTTATTAAACAAACAACGCCACAGCAAAACAGTTTAAATTCTGAAGTTCTTTGAATCTTGATCTAACATATATAAAACAAAATGGAATTAATCTTGATCACACAAATAATATAATTCACAATGGTTTACACCATCAGTCCATCACCGGTGAAGATTTATATACATGCCTTACATGCGCTATAATTGTTTTAAAATAATTCGGTTTTAAAGATCAAATAATTCGATTTAAGGAATTTTTGTAATATCAAAACCGAATTTCTCAAACTTTTGCCTTTTATAATTGACCTCCAAACTTTTAATTTTGACTATTATTAATAAGTTCATATTTCTAAATCTTGACTATAAAAATAGATATTTTATTTTAAAAAGGTTTGTGGAATAGATATAATATAAAAAAATGATCTAATTCCGTTTTGTTTTTAAATCAATTGTTTTAAAATAAATCAGTTTTAATAAAAGTGTTGGAATGTCGTGAATTTTAATTTATATCTTATTATAACAAAAATTGTTCGGTTCAATTGTTCAAACTTATTGAATTGGAAAAAGATAGCAAAAAAAAAACCGGGTTTGGACCGGACCGGACTGTGGAACCGCCACCCGTGGGTTGATCACGGGGCGGGTTTGGCCTCTGAAAACTGGACCCGTGAAAACCGGACTTGTGAACTCGTCCAACCCGCCGGACCCGTGGACCGGGCGGGTTTGGACCGGACCGGACCGACCCCCCGTTGTCAATACACTACCCCCAGTGTGTTAATTTGCTTACGTTAAGGCTGTGTAGAAAAAGACGCTGTGACTGTAATCATCATCCTCAGGCTTAGCAGTCTAGAATTACCTTGTATTTGTGTTCTCTTCTCTTTTGTATCGTTTGACTATTCCCAAATCCCAATGCTCCGATTCATTTTGCACAAGTGAAAAACTCTTTCACGTGGTCGTTTTCATCATTGACATAAGATGGGCATTAAGTTTAAGGATAATGATTTCGTCCCCCGACCTTTCGTCATCTATCTGTCCCCCAAATCAAGTCAATGATATGTACTTTCATAACGATCACTGGAAGCATCCAGTGCACTCTATCTTCCATCTTTGCGAGCCCGATCCAGCCTCCCTTATCCCTCGTGATTTTCCCTCCCGTCACTCTCTCAATCAGCATCTCAGGCCACCCACCTAGTTCTCTCCCTCATCTCTATCTCTATCTTTCTTTCTCAGCATTTCAGAGCCATTGCCTCACCTCTCTCGTGTCAGCGCGCTACTGCACCACCGCCTCTTCTCTCTCTCGTTCAAAGACCTCTTCATCGTTAGCCAGCTCGATCCCCCTTCCTCTCTCTCTTTCTCTACCTGGATCAGTTTCGGACTTCTCGGCCTGGGCGAGAAGCGTAAAAGAATGCAAGGCGGAGTTCAAGGTGAGCGCGGAGCATAGTCTCTGATCCGATGAGGTCCCTCCAAACGACGTGTGTACGGCTAGAACGAGCTTGAGAATCACTTTGGACCGTCGATCTGGCAGCTTGTACGGTACTGGTATAAACCCTAATAATACCCTGTAGAACTTCTGTTGTATACTTGTATGTAATGAATCTCACCTTGTAGAACTATTTAAACTTGATGTACCAGTACCAATTGTATCATCTTGATTTGTACTGGCACTGGGTACTGCTGTACCAGTACCATTTGTATCATCTACCGGGAAATGCTAATCCTCTTTAATAAAAACTAATTCCAGCAAGAAAGATGGTAAGGCGATTCTGGCACCGAGACCGCAGACTCCAAAGATGCCACATGTGGGGCTACGATCATCACGTCCACTTATCGACATAAAATATATTGCAACAGAGCTTTTCCAGGAGACTCCTCAACCACCTAAGCTGGTGATACCACCTGGTCTATCCTAACCAGTGTTCAAATTAGTTGCGTCGCACCGGATCTTGTTCTGCGAAGATGAGTTGTGCCAGGTTGTTGCATAAAATAAGCTTATGTGAAACTTGATGTAGAGTAGTTATGTTGCATAGTTTAGGAGATATTTTGACATTCGGAGGACTAAACTTAGTTCATTCCTGATGTATTGTTGCTCGTACAAAATAAAGGGTAAATAAATTTTAATGGTACAGTAAAACAACAAAAACGAAAGAAATAGTTTAGGAGATATTGGAACTTATTTTATAACGGTGCCAGTATTGATACAACCTCCACCTCTGTACTGAACTTGTTTCTGCTGAGAATGCAAACAAGAAAAAGAGAAAGCTAGAGAAAGATGACCAATCCATAAATAAGGATTTCAAATTTTAAATGTTTAGATATTATCTTCAATGTACCTGATCAGTTTTGAAAAAAATCAATTCTGGTACGGTTTAGGGACTGTTTTGTAAGTTTTTAATTTTCTGCACTGTTCTGGGGTAATTCTAGCATTTCAGGGTCTCTTCTATAAAATTTCAGTATTCTATTACTTCTGTGTTAATTTTGGTAAATACAGGGTCTGTGTGTAAAATTCCTGGTCTGACAGGTTCAGGGACTGAACTGTGACAAAAAATAAATTTATTTAGAAAACATCCCTGAATAGGGACCTCTTTGTGACAGCATGTAAAAAATTATTATTTTACATGTTGATATAGTTCTCTGGCTTTGTGTTATTTTCAATTTTATGAACTTGATCAGATATTCAAATTGCGAAAGATCATAGAAATCAGAAAGTGAAAATGTTAAATGTAACAGATTGTGTAAGATTTAGACCTCTGAACTTGAAGGAGAAGAAAATCAACGGGGATCTTTTGTGCCTCCACAATTCATGATTATTTATTAGATAGTATGAATACTTTACATCTATGTATATATATTCTTGTTTATAAATATATGATGAAAGTTTGAACCTTGCAAAACTGATGCAATGTGAAATAATGATATTAGGTGGAATTGTTTTTCTTTACGTTGGATGAACTCTAGA
>JAJGRW010001491.1:0-22920 GCA_025461045.1 Carex parvula
TCTGTAATACAAAATTCTGTGGTAATCAATTTCGGATCCAGCAGCCTCCTCAAATAGCCAGCTTAGAAATCAAAATTAGGAAAGAATAAACTAGGGAAACAAATAAACTAGTATCCTCAATCCTATCTTTACATATTTTTCCTTCTATCTTTAGACAATAGTTATTTTACAGATTTCAAGCAATAGTTTTATAGAATGCATCAGTTATTTTACAGGTTTCATGCAAAGTTTTATAGGATGTATTAAGTATTTTACAGGTTTCATGCAATAGTTTTATAGGATATATTTGTTATTTTACAGGTTTCATGTATCAGTTATTTTACATATTTTATGCAAATAGTTGTTCAACTAGTTGTTCAACATTCTGCTAATGGTTTATAGTATTAGGACTTCAAGTTTTTATTAATTTGTTGATATCATTTTTTCTTTCAGCTAAACCTGAGGGTTACGAAGTAACAAACTTTGTATTTGAATAGTATGCTTGTGTGGAACAGATGTATTTTGTGCGTTGAATTATTTGTGTTTACTACTGTTGAACAATGTGGTTGTGACTAGTGACATTTTATGCTTGTGAACAGTTATTTTTGTTGAACAATGTGTTTTATTGTATTGATGTTTTATAGTTTGCATCTGTTAGTTCTACAGTTTACATCTACGAGTTTTATAGTATTAAAGTTTTATAGTTCATATATGTTAGTTTTATAGTTTCAGGTGTCAATTTTACATTATTGAAGTCTTATAGTTTGCATCTGTTAGTATTACAGTTTACATCTGCGAGTTTTACAGTATTGAAGTTTTATAGTTTGTATATGTTAGTTTTATAGTTTTAGATGTAAATTTTACAATATTGAAGTCTTATAGTTTGCATTTGTTAGTTTTACAGTTTACATCTGCGAGGTTTACAGTATTGAAGTCTTATTTTACATGATATAGATGCATATATAAATATTAATAATTCAAGAAAAAAATAATGAATTTTTTTACAAAATAAAAAAATAAAAAAATAAAAAAATTAAAAATTTAAAAATTTTAATTTCGAAAAAAAATTAATTTTGATACGAACAAATTAATTTTGAATAATTTTAGGTGTTATTTGGAAATAACTGCAAGTTTGAGAAGTTCAATTTTGAAATCTTTTAGAAGCTGTCACTCTGAAAGTACAGCTAGTTGAAGTACAAGAAGTACATGTAATTTGGCAGTTGTGGAAGTTGCAAACGGTTTGCCATTGAAGATATGATTTTGAATTTTGAATTACGTATTATATATGATTTGTCATTGAAGATACAATATTGAGTATAGAATTTATAGTATTAACGCAAGTCAAATGACAGTTGGTTTGGGTAAAAAATGGGTACAACTCCTTGGGTACAATTTTATAAGTTGCATCTGCTAATTTTACAGTATTGAAATCTTTGTAGTTCACATATGTTAGTTTTATAGTTTGCATCTGCTAATTTTACAGTATTTAAGTCTTATTTTACATGATATAGATCCATATATAAGTATTAATAATTGAAGAAAAAAATTATGTAAAAAATAAAAAAAAATACGAAATTTTTTTTTTTAAAAATTTTAATTTCAAAAAAAGAAAAATAAAAAAATTAATTTTGCACTAAGGTGTTATTTGTAAATAACTACAAGTTTGAGAAGGGGTTTGTTTTTCAAATCTTCTAGAAGCCGTCAGTTTTTCAAGTACAGCTGGAAGTATAGGTATTTTTTGCAAGTTGCTAACTGTTAGCATCTAACTTGGGACCACTTCCGAGGGTCGCTGCTAGTTAGATTTTTAAACTACGTATTATACATGATTTGTTATTGAAGTTACAGTATTGATTATAGAGTTTTACAGTATTCACGCAAGTCAGATGACAGTTTTTTTGGGTAAAAATTGGGTAAAGAAGCTTGGGTACAATTAATCGCTTCCTGTAATTAATTGCTTGGTGTACATAAATTTTGACATTTTTTTTGGCGTGTAGATGACATTAGAGATGACCATTTCTAATCGACAATAACACTTATTGAGTTGAAATTTCTCGGGAAGTGCTTCTCCAAGTTTCTAGGAAGTAACCATTAATATTTTTCTAAGCTATATTAACATTATTGATAGGAAATTTCCACGAAAGGTGCTTGCTTCTCAAAGGTTTAATATATTTCAGTTCCACGTTAATATTTTTATTAACAGCAAATTTCCAGGACAGTGCAGCTTTTCGAATCGACAAAAAATTACAGATTTTCACGTTTTATTATAGTGTATGCATTTTTTAGTTCAAATTTTGGAATATTAGAAATATCAAAAGTATCTTTTCAACTTCATGACCGAAAAAGTTTGACTTGACATATATAGTGTAACTTGTCAAATGTATTGGATCATATGAGATTTACCCGTTCCCTTCCCCGATTGAGATATATATCCTCTGTTTCGTATCGTCTCCAAGTTGTTCACACCAAAGTGTTTCTCCATTTTGTAGGATCTAAACCAAACCATCAACCATATGTTTTTTCAACAACGATACATTCACCGTTGTCGTTAATACACCAAAGAGGAACTTTTTTTTTTTTGAAAACTTGGTAGGGACTACCAAGGCTATATTTAGAGATTTGTTTAATACAACAGTTCCTAATTAAAATTACATCAGACTAAGTTATAGCAATATTGCTCTCTGTTAATTCCGCACCCATAACAGCCCCAAACCCATTTTTATTTCTTTTTCTACAATATTTTCTCCACAAAGTTGCTTCTTCAGCAGCTCGGTTAGCCACTAACCGCGGTGGTAGCTTCTTATCCCGGAATATGACCTCATTGCGCTGTCGCCATAACGACCACAACACCGACATGAAGTAAGTGATCCAGACATGCTTATTACGACCCCTACTACTGTTGCAGTAAAAATTGCATGAGCCTTCCCAAGTATCTTTTACGGTGACTCCAATTTGCAGAAAGGCAGCAAACCGAGCCCACACCTCCATTGCATTTGGGCATGTAAAAAATAGGTGATTTGCAGTCTCCAGTGTGCATTCTTGACACATCACACAATGAGGCTCACAATTCATACCCCTTCGCCGCAGCATCTCGCGAGTTGGAAGCCTGTCTTTTAAAAAGAGTTGAGAAAAAACCTGAACTTTTAAAGGAGCAGCAGCCTGCTAGTTACTCATGAAACTCCATTGAATCTTGCCTGCCTCCATCATCAATTTGTACAGTGAACCTGCTGAATACTCCCCATTGGCCGACCACCTCCAAATCAAAGAATCTTCCATCTCATTTAGAACCGGTACCATACCAGTAAAGGAAGAAGTTACTGATGAATTTTCCGAAAATGCCTCCTGTAGTGAGATATGCTGTGAGATCGGTCTTGGCAGCCCATCTTTCATCTTCCTGAGTGGAGATGGTCCCCAACAGTCATACCAATACGAGATTGCTGCCCCATTACCAATAGTCCATTGAGTACTCCATTGAAAAAGTGCATACATCTTAATCAATTGGTTCCAAAAAAAAGATCCCGTAACCATCCAAGTTTTAGGATTGGGTTGTTGCGGTCGATGTTTCTTTAAGAGATGCATCACCGAATACCATAGACTCTCGGTCTGGGTTGATGCCTTCCACCACCAACGGATCAAAAGAGAAATATTTCTCATTTCCAAATTTGGAACTCCAAACCCGCCAACCCTTTTAGGCAAGCAAACCACTTCCCAACTGATTAGAGGCAGACCCCTGCCTTGACCTTGCGATTTTCTCCATAGGAAATTTCTACATAGCTTTTCTATCCTTTTTAATACCCATTTTGGCAGTACAAAACAGGTCATGACATATATCGGTACACTACACAAAACCGAGTTAATAAGTTGCAGCCTACCTCCTTTTGAAAGAAATTTACTGGTCCACCCTTCAATCTTAGACTCAATTTTTTCCAGCAATGGAATGAAGTCTTGTTTCTGAGGCTTGCGAATGGTAAGGGGCATACCAAGGTAAGAAATTGGCAATTGAGTTCGGGTGCAACCCATTACTGCACTAACCATCAAAGTGTCCGAAGGGGTAAGATTAATAGGATAGAACGAGCTCTTTTCAAAATTTATTTGCAAACCAGAAATTTTAGAGAATAATCTTAAAACCAACTTGAGAGTGATCATCGTAGGCAAGTCCGCATGGGCAATAATGGCGGTATCATCCGCATATTGGAAGGCAAGAATGGGAGTATCAAGCTTGGCTGAAATAGGCATATCAAGTGTTTCATTTACCCGATTAATCATGCGTTGTAAAACATCCACCGCTATTAGGAATAGCATAGGAGAAAGCGGATCCCCTTGGCGAAGCCCTCTTTTATGTGAAAAATATTCAGATTCTTCGCCATTTATGATAACTCTTGAAGTTGAAGTTTCAAGCAGTAGCTTAATCCATCTTATCCATTTTCCGGGGAAGCCCCTCGTGTGCATGACGTGCAATAAAAATTCCCAATTTATAGAATCGAAGGCCTTCGCAAAATCAATCTTAAAGAACACTGCGGGTTTATGTGCCTGGGATACATGCTGTAAAATCTCTCTAACCACCAAAAAATTTTCTGAGATTTGGCGCCCTCTAATAAAAGCAGATTGGTTAATAGAAATGAGCTGAGCAAGATGAGCAGAGAGCCTTGTTGCAAGCAATTTAGCAATAATTTTCGGAATTAAGCTAATAATGCTTATTGGCCGAAAATCTTTCAACTAAGTAGCATTAGGTTTCTTTGGAATCATCACAATATTGGCAGTGTTAAGAGGCATGAGATCAATATGTTCATGGTAGAAATCATGAAGCAACCTGAAAATGTCTTGCTTTACCTCAGTCCAGTATGTCTTTGCAAACTCACTTGGAAGACCATCAGGGCCCGAAGCTCGATTATTGGCTAAATGGAATACTGTGGCCTCTATCTCTTGCTCCGAAAATGGGTTCTGCAATACCCCTAGATCTGTCCCTGTTTCATAGAGAACCGTTGGATCAAAGGCCTCTACAGGAACCTGTGTGCCCAGAATGAAGCGCATATGGTTACGAAACAGAGTGCGGATCTGACCCGCCTCCGTTATCTGTTGCCCGTCCACTAGCAAGGCTTGCACGGCATTTGTTCGAAGTCTCGAAGATGCGTAATTGTGAAAGAACTTGGTGTTATTGTCACCTTCCGTAAGCCACCGACACCTTGCCCTTTGCTTCCACCTAGTTTCGATACTTGTTGCTGTGCTATAAGCTTTCTCACGGCACCACTGTCTCATGGAAAACTCGGACTGAGACAGGGGTCTAGTCTCCTCCAACTGATCAATAGCCAAGATGCGCTCTTTCAAAGAAATCAGCTCTCTTTCGACATGAGAATGCGTTTGCTTGTGCCAGGCCCGCAGTTGCTGGTGCAATCGGTCTATTTTCTGGTTTAAAAGATGCGAGTTTATTCCCGCTTGCTCATCCGGGTTGTGCCACACCTGACGAACCATATCTTTTACCTGCTGGAAAGGAAGCCAAGAATTCTCGAATTTGAATTGTTTTCGACTTGTATGAGGCTGTTTGCACATGAGAAGCAAAGGGGCATGATCCGATACTATAACTTCTAAAGCAGTGAGAGTGATAGAAGGGAAGTGATCAGACCACTCTGCTGTGATAAATGCTCTATCTAGTTTAGACAGGGCAGGGGCCGGCCTCTTGTTGCTCCAGGTGAACTGTCTGTTTTTGAGAGGGACATCTATAAGTTCCAGTTCAGTAATGAGATCATTGAAAGCGCTCATCAATCCAAAGCTTCGCATATCTCCTGTTCGGTCTACCAACCATCTCACAAGGTTGAAATCTCCAACACAAATCCACGGGTGAGAGACATGACCCGATAATACTCTTATTTCTCGAATAAACCTCAACTTCTCCTCTTCCCGACTTGGACCATATACATTTGTAACTACAAACCGCTTTCCGGAATTTGCTTGAAGAAGCAACACCGATATAGAGTGAGATGTAGCCCATGAAGAAATAACCACATAGCTTCTTTTCCATGCAATAAGACAACCTCCTGATGATCCTATTGCATCTATGTAGCTGCACTGTTTATCAAAGAAAGTTGGGAGTGTTGCATGCACATGTGAAAACTCCAAACTACTCAGCTTAGTCTCTTGTAAACAAACAATATCACAACGGGAAGATTTAATGATATTTCGAACAACCAAACACTTCTCCAAGGTTCCCAATCCCCTACAATTCCACGATAAAATTTTTAATCTTTTGTACGACATTAAAACTGGAAATCACACAATACGACAGACCTTCTTGTCTGTTACTCCAGATTGGAGTCCACTTCTTCAACTGAATGGGGGTCATAGGGAAACGGCTCATCTACATTTGCATGCATCGAGTCAAGTTCTATCGGTTGCCAATCCTGTTGGGGTCTTTGTTCATTGTCCTCAGCGAGAGCATTCAGCACCTGTTCAGTTTGAAAGCCAGTCACCTCAGCAATTCTAGAACAATGCCCTAAATCCACATGAATTTTCACTAGACCCTCCTCATTTGTTAATTTCGTTTTGGGCTGGGCTTGAGAGTTAAGGTAACCGGCCTTGATTTTCTTTTGTGCCAATTCCCTTTTTTTCCTTCTCTGTTTCGTGGCTTCCTGCAGCTTTGTTTTCTTCTCTAGTCTAGTGGGCTCCACGACTTTGGGCCCAATAGTCTCTCTACTATTATCTTTTTGAATTTCCCCCAACTTAGGACAGCCTGCACTGTCTTTATGGCGCAGCAATATTTTTGGAGAGTAATTAGAACCTTCCCCAATTATCAGATCCCTTTTCTCTTTTGGAGATACCGCATTTATGGGAATAGATATGACAGGCACATTGACCACTGGATTATTGCAGAGGAGTGGGATTCCCTGTGAAACCACATTAGCTGGTGTTTGCATTGTTGCCCTCTGCACCGAGTCGGATTGACCCGTTACCTCCGTTCCCACAGGAACAACACACAAGCTACTGTCCAAAATAGGAGGCAAATCTTTCTCAATAATTGAACCATGATCTTCGGAATTTAAAGGAATTGTTTCTCTGTGAGGAGTTTGATTTTCTGCGGCCTCCTTAACTTGACTGTGTGTTTCATCGTGTGTGTTCGGATCCTCTACACCCAAAACCTGTGAACATGGTATAGTGTCTCCCACTTCAGGATGCTGCACCATTGAAGTAGCTCCTCTGAGCACTGCCTGAATGCCGGGTGGCAAGGTGTCAAATTCCAAGCTTTGGCATAGGTCCTCGAGTACCTTCCTCGACCCAATAAAATGATCATCTACATTTTGAGTGAGGCCAATTGAAGATGAAAGTGTGGTAGTTTGAACTGTCGGCAGGAGAAACTTCTCTCTGGGCTGAGGGAGCTCTTCCGGTTTGTAAATTTCACTTTGTATGCATTTCTGAGGGATAACATCCACTAGATACTCTAGACCACCCCCTCTAAAAGCCACTTGTTGCGGAATCAGAGATAAACTAGAAGTAGCCACGACCACCGTCCAACAAGCAACATCACATTCCATTGATTGTTCAATCATTCCAAGGTAAGTGCCTATGGTACTCGCCGCTCTTATAACATACTGCTCGTGAGAAATGTCGAGGGGCATACCTACGAAATCAAGCATCACTTTGTAGCATGGAAGCACCACAGTTGCATCATCGAGAGGACTCCATAAACTAAAGGAGAAACCTTCTTCCCAAACAAATGCGGGAATAGCCCTTATGAATTCCGCCGAGTCAACATTCATGGGTAGCGAGATAGCATACCTCGATTTGGTCATGATCCCAATCGAGACCTCTCCCGGCTTAACCAATCCCGAGGATGCAGCGAACTCTGCTACCTGCTCGATCTCCAGATCCACCTCTAATGAAGGATTGTACATGATGACTACTTTATCAAGTTTAACCCTTTCTTCAAAATATTTATCATCTCTTTCAATGAAGCATACCACCTTGCTGGGCCTATCCTCTGGTAGTTCAATGATAGGCAGCGAGTCCTGGAAAAGTTCGGCAAAACCTGGTTCTCTGAGTTTGGCGCCCAGACTAGGCCGAGGATTCGGGTTCTCTGAGTTTGGCATTTGCACCGGTTGTACTACACTGTTCGTACAAAAGCTGCCAATATGTCCTTGGCCCCAACATCTCCCACATCTTTTGGGATTCATACAACGAGAAGCACTGTGCCCCCTGCGACAACAGCGAAAACAACGCCCCTTCCACTCTGTATAGCGAGGGGATGGCGGGAACCGTAGTTGGGCAGCACTGTGTGGGGATACGTAGTACTCCTTCATGGCGGTTTTGGGTAGTAGGTTTGAAGTTTTTGGCAGGAAGTTTGATGTAGGTGTTAGGGTTTTGGGTTGCGGCTGTGAAGAGGAGAGAACGCCAGTGCGTAAAGCATCAGCGTAGGATGGTTGGGAGAGGTACGGTCTGAAAGGGGAGGGCTTCATGGTGGTGGTGGTTGTCGGTGCCGGCCTCTTCCGAGAAACAATCTGCCATTCGCCTGGGATCTCCTTACCTGTCGCTCCTCTCATCTCTCTCTTTTCTCCTCCTCTTCCTTTCTCGATTTCTTCTATTTTAGATAGGGAGGTCTAGACTTCAAGCCAAAGAGGAACTTACAAAATTTTAATTTATCTACCAAACTTCATTGATTTTAAATTTTTATTAACAACAGTTTGACTTTAAACTTGGCGTCTTTATACCTGGCATATCAAGTCAAGTCTTTACACATAACATATATCAAGTCTTTTAAATGTTCAAAGTATAAGTCTTTAAAAGGTTCAAAGTGCAAGTCTTTAGAATGTTCAAAGTGCAAGTATTTATATCTAGCATGTCAAGTCTAGACGTATATACTTTTAAATCTCATACTTAATCTTATAGTCTTTATACATAGCATATAAAAAATGAATATAAAAGGAGCAAATAGAAGCGGAACGTACTTCAATATATATCTCATTTGACAGTTAAAATCAAGTATAAGAAATTCGTAGTTTTATATTTGCTTTGTGGTAAATGTAATCCCCATATAAATCTTCATGGTTACCCGAATCGTGTAGGGACAGTATCCAAAAAGGTGTTAAACTGATTCTTCCTGCTCTATGCACAAATAGCATATGTTCGGCATGCACCATCCTCTTTTTTCTGAGATTGTCAATTATGAATATTTTGTTTCTAAGCATCAACTAACTAAATATCAGGACTCTTGTTGGGACCATATGCGGTGTGTATTGTCTCTTTTACCCCAGGCCCTTCATCCATCGCCCTATAAAAGGACCTAACAGTAAATGTTCTTGATGTAGGACCTAACAGGCCTCTTGATACTTCTATCATTTGATCTGTGAAACATGATCAACATTCAATTCTCACGCTAATTTTTGTTATAATTAGTGTCTCTTGCTAATTACTTCCATTAAGAATATTTAAAGTTGATTATCTATCTAATGATAGTGTTTCACAATTCAAGTCCTCAACTTTAAATGAACTACTAGTAAATAAAACACAAGAAACAAGTCGATCGAAATCAACCATTATATATAAAAAAAAATAAGAGAACTATTTGCTGTAGACATTAATACTATCAAGTGACCCATCACACCACTCATCTTTTACCCCAGGCCCTATTGCCTTATAAAAGAACCTAACAGTAAATGTTCCTGATGTAGGACCTAACAGGCTTCTTGATACTTCTATCGTTTGATCTGTGAAATATGATCAACATTCAATTCTCATGCTAATCTTTATTATAATTACTGTCCCTTGCTAATTATTTTGATTAAAAATATTTAAAGTTGATTACCTATCTAATGATAGTGCTTCACAATCCAATTCCTCAACTTGAAATGAACAACTAGTAAATAAAACTGAAGAAACAAGTCGATCAAAATCAACCATTATATAAAACAAAAACAAGAGAACTATTTGCTCTAGACATTAATACTATCAAGTGACCCATCACACCACTCATCTTTGAAGAAATTTATTTGTGTCCCCTTTCCCATAACGTATCAGACAGAGATTTGTATGAAGGGCCGCATGTGCTGCATGTTCTTCCAAAAAATTGTGAAGCCAGTCATTTCCCAAGGCTTTGTGAGTCCTTACTATGAATTGTGTCCACCATGGCTTTGTTCAGTAATATAATGCTCTTTTCAGTATGTCATTATTTTAATATTAAGTATATTTTTATAATTTTTTTCTGAAAGATAGAGAAATAAAAGCATATTTAGGAGAAAAGTTCCGGAAGTAGGCAAACTTTTATAATTTATTGAGATTAAATATTGTTTATAATTTTTTTTAAAAAAGACAAAAATTAGAAGTATATGCTAAAAACTTTGTTTGAGTCAGGATAATTATTAAGGAACTTCTAAGGCCCATATTATTTATTCCGTCCCTCTCATACATAACAATAATTGAAACCTTGAAAGAAAAAAACAATAATTGATTTCGCTGAGAGGAGGTAAGAGACATACATGTGATGCATACAAATGGGCTATCTTCACCTAATACCAATCACAAGCAATTAAAGGACGATGGTCTGCCAGCAAATTTTGTCTTTCTTGCTTTTTTTTTTTTTTGAATGGCATGACAGAGGTGATAAATTTTTTTTCTCTGTGAAACATATTAAAAAAGAAGAGAAAATAGAAAGGGTACCAATAAATTTTTATGTGTAGAAAGATCGGTAGAAATTTTACCGATTCAAAGTTTGAATTAAGTTTGGATCAGTAGAATGCTTACCAGTCAATACCAGTTGCTCTTTTTTTCTCTATTAATATATATAAAGTTTTCAGAAAAATAGATGAAGTTCTTCTAGTACATCAGAATGGTAAGATACTCCATCTATTTTTCTAAAAACATTATATTTTAATGGAGAAAGTAAACTGATTTTGATCGGTAAGAATTCTACCGATCATAAAATTTGGATCGGTAAAATTGCTATGGATCTTTCTACGCATTAGTTAGGATCGATAAAAAAATTTCCAATCTTTCTATCAATGAAACTTTGGATCGGTAAAATTCTTGCTGATCTTTCTACTCATAAAAATTATTGGTACTCTTTCTATTTTCTCTCTTCTTTTTTAATATTTTCTTCAGAAAAAAAATTCTCGACAGCGACTGCCAAGAAAAAAAAAAACCAAGGGTCCAGCATCTACTACTATATATATATAGTATATTACAGACGCACCTCTAGAGTGCATTGCCCCTCTTATTTCTTCCAGCGGCTGCCTAAACTTTCGGTGCCCTTCATCTTGTTCTTTCAGAATGGTTCCTCTCTATCTCTTCATTCTTTCTTTTGAAATTCCATGGGAGCTGGTAGCTGCCAGGTATATCTCTCTTCCTTTTAAATGATTTCTCTCTCTCTCTCTCTCTCTTTGTTTTTTGTTCTTTTGGAATGGTTACTTTGTTTCTTTTCTCTCTCACTCTGCTCCCTCCATGAACAGTTTTATTTAGGAAAAATAAGGGTCAGGCTATATTTACGTTGGTTTAGCTACAAGGGGTTTGTAACTGTCCCATAGGGTACAAAATAAGAAATTAGAAAGTGCTCATAATAGTTGAGCATAAAATATTAAAAGTTTTAGCGAACGACAAACAGGAAGGTAAAATGAAAGCAAATAATGTTTAAAATTAAAAACTGCCAGGCCTGCTATGTTGTCTCCATGAATTTGAGCGATCTTCCGAACTGTTGAAACTCGTTTTGAACTTGCACAAGGAAGTTGTATAATAGTACTTCTCATGATCAGCTTAATCTGGAATCGTGTGTATGTATATATATATGTACATGTATATATATATATATGTATATATAAGTATATGTATATATATATATGTATATGTATATGTGTGTGTATATATATATATATCTATATGTATATGTATATGTATATGTGTGTGTGGACTATGGTACTTCGCGAAGTAAAACTAGTATTTTATTTCACGTCTATAATTTCAATTTCAATGTTCAAAACATCGATCCGAATCGTTCAAGTTGTTCTCCTTATTAAATTGTACTTGGAGACCAAATTTTACAATTTTTAGAAATTTTTTACTATTTTTTGGAATTTCTTAAAATCACTGTTTTTCAGAAAATCATGGACCATAAAAAATCAGTGATTTTAAGAATTCCAAAAAAATAGTAAACAATTTCTAAAAATTATAAAATATGGTCTCCAAGCACATTTTAATATGGAGATCAACTTGAACGGTTCGGATCGAGTTTTTGAACTTTCAAATTGAGGATATAGATGTGAAGTAAAATACTCGCTTTACTTCGCGAAGTACCGTAGCCCAACTCTATGTATGTATATGTATATGTGTATATGTTTATGTATATGTGTATGTGTATATGTATATGTATATGTATATGTATATGTATATATATATGTATATGTATGTATATGTAGATATATATAGAGAGAGAGAGATATGTTCATTTTTCATGCTAGTTTTGTTAATTAACAAATATCCACTTATTTTTCTTATCATCTCTGTCTTGCTTTGTCTTCGTATAATGATGTCACTGTCAGAGCCAAGAATCCAACCTTCTGTAGATAAAGAGATGCCATCCATGGGTCTCCATGGGATCCCCTATGAATTGCAAATTTTCATTTTATTCTTTAAAATGCTTAATATTGCAAATTATTACTATTATCCCCCCTCATAAATAAAATTACATGAAACTTATTCATCCAGCCCTCCAATCTCAATCTTCTGGTTCCACCCTTGATTCAAGTTAAATGTCTTATGCTAGCAAAAGAGGTGAATATATCATTTCCTTAATCAAGTTCAACAATAGATTTTGTATATATTGAATAAGCGATAAGCTTCACATGTGATAATTACACAAAACTACAAGTAGGTATATTATATATGAACAAACAATTTCAGTAAGAGGAACCATTATTTGAATAATTGGTGATGAAAACAAATTGTATTAATGTTCTTCCTTGCCTGTCGGACTTCTTTTTCTTTGAAAAATTACAACTTTCATTTGACACTGAAGCTGCATACATATTTTTGGTAACTTGATTAGAAATCGACATTTTAGACTGATAGTTACTTTTGAAGGGTTTCTGTCATCCTTTATTTTTTGGCTTCCCCTCAGATCAATATATCTTTTTATTTATTATATGATTATTCCCTTCACTAAATTCCAGGTACATAAATTCTGCAGTGGAAAAATTGACATTTTGCATAAAAAATATTTGTTATATTTATAAAAGAATTTGGCATTTTCAGGAATGATGGTGCTTTTACAACATCACTGGTCTGTACATATAATCATGCATTGTCATAACACAAGTGATGTTTTGATCATTTCAACTAGCAAGGTTAATCATGCAATCATTCTCCACCTAGAAAAGCTGTTTAATTGCTGGACAAGAACTCGGTGAGAGACTGGTATGATGGTAACAGCAAACAAAGAGACTGATCCACAACTGATAACCACCACTTGTAAACCCCAGGTTTTAATTATATATATACATATAAATATACATATATCTATATATATATATATATATTTATGTATATATAAGAGTTATTGTATTATTAGGTGATTTTCTCTTATCAAGACAACCAGCACAAATTATTTTGTTAGAGATGAAACTCAATGGGCAATGAAAAATGACAGAACAAGTGATTGCATATTTCTATCCTTCCATTGAACCGTAAGGAAATTTCATGTTATGTGACTGGTGGTTTAGTTATATTGAGTTCATCATTCATGTTTAGCTTATTTCTTTTTGATAGAGTTAGTGTGGCTCATCTTCTTAGAAAGACTTTGACTATTGACTTTAACAATTGAACAAGAAAAGCCAAACTTGAATTGTGGAAAAATGAGGGAGCTGAAAAGTCAATATTCAAAAATTTCGGCTAAGAATTGCGTGATGAACACGCCTATCTACAGTTCATGTTTGTCTCCAGTTTTTGTGCCTCGATCATCTCTGATTTTTATAGTTGCCATTTTCTTTTACTTCGAGGAGTTATATAGGGCTCAAATGGCACATGTCTATCTACAATTCCTGTTTCAGTGGATACATTGCACTTCAGTTCCTAAAGGCTAGGGCAACATTATATTCTGTGACGAATATCCAATTTCTGAAGGTTGTAAAACAAAAATATAGATGCCATTTGTGACAATATCTCCAATTGTTAATGGAAGCTGGAGGAGAAAATTTTTGGGGCCACCAAAGAAGAAAATCAGGGACCTTCAAAAGATGTGAACAACAATGGCTCACATATCCCCTTTCAACCTGGATTATATGTAAACCTTCTGGTCAGAAACTTATTTCAAACGGGTTGGGATCGGTGATCAACTATTTCACTGGATAATTTAAAAAATAAAACTATTTCTATTTTAAATTTCAAACGATTGATCCGAATTTTATATTTTTTAGAAATTGTTTGCTATTTTTTTAGGTAAGTACTAAATCACTGTTTTGGATGGCCCACAATCTTCTAAAAAATAATGATTTTGTCCTATATATAAAAATAGTGAAAAAAAACAGAATAATATAAAATTTGATCTCTAAGCAGATTTTAATATGGAGATCATGTCGAGCGGTTCGGATCGACTGTTCGTACTTCAAAAATAAGAATGTGATGCTGATCATGAGTATTTTAGTAAGTGAATTTAAGTTTTACAAATTGCCACAACTTTTTTATATGAATATTTTAATATATTTTTAGTAAAGTGAAGGATCAAGTCATCTAAGTGGGTTAATATTCACAAGAGATCTTCTATCCGAGTTGAGCGTCAAAGACTGGTTCTTATAAATATTTTAGTATTTAAAATCTGAATTGATATCATTGATTAACATTCATTAGGTGTGTGCCAATATACAATTTTATAATTTTTTGGAGTTCTATGCGATTGATGGATTTAGTAGCAATAGGTAACTTTTGGTGTGTTCAATTCTAGTGTATATTTTTTATTTATTAAATTTGACTTTTTAATATTATAAATTTAACTAAATTGCGTTTAATCATTCGAGAGATTTGAATCTCATTTAAATACTTTCTTTAAATTTTTAAAGTGTTTAAAAATTGAGCTGTTATGCATAACTAAAATACCACAGAGTTGAGGGGTATCGGGTATTTTTTTTTCTAAACCCTAATAGCAGAAATAATATTGATTTCCTGCTTGGGACAGCATAACTGATTCGATTAGGGGTGCAAACAGATCGGATAATATCCGACTGTATCCGGATTCGTATCCAAAAATTAAATATGGATATCCGATATCCGAATATCCGTGAGGATACGGATACGAATATGGTTTTGAATTTTAATTAACCATATTCGAATAGGTAGATATATACCATATAATTTAATATATATTACAAAAATATTTATGTATATATATACGGATATCCGATATCCGATCCGTATTCGTACATATCCGTCAAATATCCGATCTGTATCCGTATCCGAAAAATAAAAGCGGATATGGATATGGTTTTACCACTATCCGATCAGTATCCGATCCGTTTGCACTCCTAGATTCGATGCATAGATAATAGCAGCCTGTATGCAATAGAGCATCTTTCCCTTTGTTTTGGAATGTTTCTAGAATGTCTCGCAGAATGTTTCTGCAACGGTGCTGGCTTGGTAAAGTTGGAAAATAGTTGCAACATGCAAACATGCATGATCATATTAAAACTCTCTCTCTCTCTCTCTCCCATCAAGGCTCCACACAAACAACTTTTTAATTCAGGGGATCAAGTGATCAACGTCAGAGAAGTAATGGAAGACGGTTCCCAAGCAAGCAAGGTACGTAATATAACCTATTGTAATTTGTAATTAAATCGATTTTGCCTCTTTCTTGCTCTTCCTTTTTTTTTTTCTTTTAGAATCTTTCTCATCTTTCTTTCTTTCATCTGAAAATCCATGGGAGCTGGCGACTTCCACGTACATCACACATTATTTTTTGCTTAGTTTGGGATGATCTCTCTCTTTTCTTTTTTGTTCTTTTGGAATGTTCTTCTCTCCGTCTCTAGCTCTGATCTCCCTAAACAAGCGATATTTTTTCCTTTTGAGTTTACTAGATCTTCCAAACGGTCTAAACTTGTTCTGAACTTGCACGTGGGAGTTGAGATAGTACAGATTCTCGAAATTACAATATATACATACATATAAATTTGAATCTAATTTCGCAAAACCAATTTTTGGGTTATATTCATGCAATCCTAGCTTCTTCACCTAGAAAAATCTGTTTAATTGCAGGACGATAACTCATTTGGTGGAGATCTAGAGACTGGCTTGATGGGACCAACAAACAAACCGATTCAACTTCCAACTGATGATAACCGCCACTTGCAACACCAGGTTTTTAACTACTTATATCTATGCTTTGAAAACCCTAATCAAACTGAGGATGTCACTGCTGCTGATTGAAAATCCAGTATATGATCGAACCATTAGTCTGAACCTTTATAGGATTGGAAACTATATACTAATGGACTTCTATTGTGTAGTCTAGTACTGGGTAGTCTACTAATTAGATAGGTTGCGGTTAAAATGATATCCGACCAATATTTTGTTTGGAACATTTGTTTGAAATAATAAAGTTCTTGTTACTTCTAATAAATGTCTATTTGTTCATTCCGACACATCATTTTGTTTGAGTGTATTTATGCATGTTGTTTGATGCATAGTTCCTTTTTTCCTTGAACAAATTCAAAAAAATATTGTTCAAAATTCCGTGCCATTATCCGATCTAAATATTTAATTTTTTGTATTGTGATGATTTTTATACGATTAGAAAATTCTTGAAAACAGTTAAGGACTTCATCTTTTGATTTTAGTACATATAGCCATGTGACTTTTGAAAAATCATCGATGAATATAACAAATCCTTTAAATCCATTAACATATGGCTTGAAGGGAACAGTAAACAAAGAGATTCAACTCCCAACTGATCACCTCCACTTGCAACACAAGGTTTTTAACTTCTTATAGCTATGCTTTGAAAACCCTATCGAACCGAGAATGTCACTGCTGCCGATTTAAAATCCAGTATAGGATCGAACCATTAGTCCAACCTTTATAGGATTGCAAATAATATGCTATTAAATGATTTTGTCATATCTTTTGTATTTCCACAATTAGTTCTGTCAAAATCATTTTTTGATTTCCTTAGAGATGAAACTCAAAAGGCAATAGAAAATGACTGAACCAGTAGTTGCATCTTCCTATTCTTCCATTGAACCATAAGGAAATTCTTGTTGTGAGACCAGAAGTTAAATTAATCTCTGGGTTCTTCCAGCAGGGAGTGACCTCACTTGGTGTTGCAAAAGAGCCAGTAACTCAAGGAGCATCTGCTGCAACTGTTATAAATAAGCACAAAGAAATGGTTAGACTTCAGAGTTAAAAATATATTATTTCTTAGAAACTCATGGTATTCTTTGGTAATGAGGGTTTTGTATTAGTATACCAATATATTTGGTAATGAGGGTTTTATGCTACACATGCAAGAGATGTTACTTTTTTTTCAACTAGCTATCAAGGTTAATGATGCTATCATTCTTCACCTAGAAAAAATGTTTAATTGCAGGACGAGGACTCATTTGATGGCGATCTAGAGACTGGCTTGAAGGGACCAATAAACAAAGATATTCAACTCCCAACTGATAACCACCACCTGCAACACAAGGTTTTTTAACTTCTTATATCTATGCTTTGAAAACCCTAATCAAACCGACAATGTCACTGCTGCCAATTTAAAATATATCCAGTATAGGATCTAACCATTAGTCCAAACCTTTATAGGATTGGAATAATATACTATTAAATGATTTTGTTATATCTTTTGTATTTCCACAATTAATTCTCTCAAAATCCTTTTTGACTTAACCTAAATATAGTGCTCAAGAGTGGAATTTTCAACGGGAAAAAGAATATGGTCTAGACTATCAGCACCAATGATTTGATTTCCTTAGAGATGAAACTCAAAAGGCAATAGATAATGACTTAACCAGTAGTTGCATGTTTCTATTCTTCCATTGAACCATAAGGAAATTTCTTGTTGTGAGACCAGAAGTTTAATTAATCTCTTCGTTCTTCCAGCAGGGAGTGACCTCACTTGGTGTTGCAAAAGAGCCAGTAATTCAAGGAGCATCCGCTGGAACTGTTGAAAATAAGCACAAAGAAATGGTTAGACTTCAGAGTTAAAAAATATATTATTTCTTAGAAACTCATGGTATTCATTGGTAATGAGGGTTTTGTTTTAGTATACCAATATATTTGGCTAGCTCAGGTCCCCCTCTTTTTATGAAGAAGAATATTTGCAAACTAGAATGGTAATTTTGGCTGGGTGTAAAAGAAAATGGATCTAAGTTTTTGAGCCCTGTCGTTTTATACGAATCTGAAAATAAGCTCACCAATATTTCATGCTCGGATACTATGTTGATTTCTGAAGTGATGAATTTGCTTTTATTGCAATTCTAATTCTTTGCAGAGGAGCTAATTAGTTTAATTTGTTTTTATACACTCACACCCCCAACGGTATTATTCTACCTAATCTAACGGTACAATACTACTTTTAGGAAAAAAGTTGAGCTCTTTTTGTAGCTCCCTTTTTCCATATTAGACGATGATGATAAATAGCTTTACAATTTTACGTAATTAATTTTGTTTCTTCACATTTCTACTCCCAATATTATTCTCTAGTGATATATGTCAATTAATCTAATAATGTTTTTCTCCCTCCCTTTTACTGATCTAACAGATTGAAGAACTCCACAAAGCAACGGGAAAATTTAAGTTAGATTTTGCTTCCTTTGCAGTGCTGTTCGGTTGTTCTGAATTATTATGCATCATGTTCTTACGTAAAACGTCTGTCAATGAAAACATTCTTAAATCCGTATCTATCCTTGGCTTTTTGAATCTCATTACTGGGTTTTGCTTGATGATCCATACATTGTTCATGCTTGCACGGAGTAACACATTTACTCGTTCAATCCATGACACTACCTCACAAGGTCTCATCATCATCTCATGCACGGCTCTTCTTGCATCGCTTATTCCCTTGTTGCTGCTTCCTAGCCCTTATAACCTTCTAATACCAATTGTCTTGGTGGTGGTACTTCTTACTCTATGTTTTGGTTTGTATCTCAGATCAAAAAGCAATGACAAAGAAAAAGAGAAAGACCAAACTCAATATGAAGATCATATTAAGGAAATACTGCGCCTTTTTGAGCTAAACCAAGGGCTTGTATCTTTGTCATCATCTGGTCTTATATTGGTCTCCTCTTTGGTATCCATACAAACGCTTCGAACAATGCTCACCACCCTGTTGTCTCAGCCTCAGTTTTTCTGTTATTCCTATCTTTCTTATTGAGCATTTGTCTTATGCTTCTTTGCCAAATGAGACTGATGCATTTGAGCCCTAGTACTAGGAAAAACTTCCTTAGAGTTGGGGCGGGATTGTGCAAGTTCGTACTAGTTATGTTGGCATTTGCTGCACTTGCAATTGCCTTCATGTTCTTGAAATGGAACACGGTTATGATTTTCATACCAGTTTTGTTTGTTTGTGCCGTTTGGCTAATTGAGTCATGTACAATGAACCCCCATAACATACAAGACACCCTAGAAGAAGAGGATCTCAAGTTGACTTACACCAAGGGAAGCAAGGTAAGATTATTAGTTATATATATATATATATATCTATATATATAGAGTATGGCTAATGTGCTTCCTCTAGAACTTCGGCCTTGTGCTTCCGGAGGCATATCTTAGTATTTGATGTTCAAACAACATATTCAAACCGTTAGATGTTCAATCTATATTAAAATGTACTTGGAGACCAAATTTTACATTCTTTGGAATTTTTTTACTATTTATTAAGCCACTTTGAAAATTCCAGATCCGGGTGAACATGAAAAAAGTCTGGACCATATGATCTGGAATTTTCAAAGTGGCTTAATAAATAGTAAAAAAATTCCAAAAAATGTAAAATTTGGTCTCCAAGTACATTTTAATATAGATTTAACATCTAACGGTTTTAATTTGTTGTTTGAACATCAAACACTAAGATATGCCCCCGGAAGCACGAGGTCGAAGTTCTAGAGGAAACACATTAGCCATACTCTATATATATATATATATATACAGAGAGAGAGAGAGAGAGAGAGCAAAACTAGGGTGTGATGTGCTCACCAAGAGGGATTGGTGAGCACACCTCCAAAAGGCTATCGGATTGACTTCGAACTACGAATCTAAACAGTTGAAATTCATGTACTTTGTGAGTGATGCAAGTACAAGCAAAAATTTTAAAGTTTCGAATTCATTTAGTACATGGTCAAGCAGTCAAAACAATGAACGTTTTATAAGTTATTTTTTAAATTGTTTTATGTATTCATTTTTCATCATTGTTTTGACCGCTTGACCATGTACTAAATGAATTCAAAACTTTAGAATTTTTGCATGTACATGCATCACTCACGAAGTACATGAATTTCAACAGTTTAGATTCGTAGTTCGAAGTCAATCCGATAGTCTTTTGGAGGTGTGCTCACCAATCCCTCTGGGTGAGCACATCACACCCTAGTTTTGCGCGCTCTCTCTCTCTCTCTCTGTATATATATATATATATATATACATATATATATATATATATATATATATATCATCATCATCATCATTAATGAAGCAGGTAGGCTATATATCCGTGAAATTTGTTCAGAATAACATTTTTATATGTCATGTATAAAATGCCCCTTCAGTGAAGTAGATATAATAGGACTGCATAATATATATATAAGTTCCTCTTTCAAGGTTATTTTATTTAACAATAAAAAAAACAATATTCCTTCTAAGAGTTTAAATAATGGATCAAATGATAGAGCAGTGATCAATGGTGGAAGGACAATAATTTTTAGTAACTATTAATCTACCAATTTAATAGCGTGCATGGATTTGCTTGCATTATTGGTTAGAAACTATATATTTTTTATATTTTCAATAAGAAAACAGTTGAATTTATGAAATTATGTGTACAAATAATTAAATTAAGTACTTGCAATTAATTACCGTTTTATATAGGTTACATCAATATCCTTTGGGGGAATAACTGCTATCTTTAGCGGATATCTTGGAAGTGCCGAGAAAAAAATGCACTTGAACATTTGCATGATATTCTTGGCCTCTTCTTTTCTTTGTGGCCAAAGCCTGATGCTGTTATCCTACAAGCCTTCCACGAGGCCACATATTGGTTCTGCTGTTAGAATTCTTACCTACTTTGCGATAAGCCTCCTCGTATTCGGTATATTCACTATCTTCATCCAAGAGTTTATGCGACTCTAGTTTAACATTGATATTTTTTGTAAACTGATGAGAGATATTGTGATGATTGTATTTTGATTTTCCTGTACATGGGATCTATTACAGTGTCTATTTATAGGCTCTTTTGGCTGTACTAGCTGTTGGTACTTCAATAAGTTTTGCTAGCTGTCTGGCAAATTGCTTAATTACAGGAATTTTTATAAACATAAATATGGTAATTAATTGCTGGTGAGTTGTTGATTATCTGTGCTAAAAATCTGAGGGTCTGGATTGATCGATGATGAATATTGTCTAAGATATTTTGATATTATATTATTTCTTCAACACTACTCCCCCTCAACTTGCAGAGAATTTCTTCGAATGGTCCATTATCTAGTGACTTAGCAAAGACATCCGCTAGTCCATAATCTAGTCACTTTGCAAAAACTTCGGCCTAAAAATGTTGATCCGGTTTATTTGTCGCAGTCTTTCTAATAAATCAAATTATATAGTATTCTATCTATTTTCAAAGAAATATATAAAATATTTTTAATATTTCAATACAAAAAATAAATAAATTATAACATTTTTTGTTTAAAAAAAAACTTACAACCGGGACCTATGTTACCGATTTTGCTGTTTTTTAATAAAAAAAGAAAGAAAAAACATGGAACCGCAAATTTTGTTTCCGGTTTGGAGGCTTAAAACCGGAAACAAAGTTTGTTGTTTGGTCATTTCCGAAAATCCTGCGCAAAAGGGAGTAGATTGTGAAATTAATTAATAACTTTGGATATTAATAAAAAATTTCTGGTTTTGGTCTATTGGATCAGTTGCTGCACAGGTGTTGCGTGGGAACAGGTATTTCACAATTGGGGTGCTCTCTTTATACTTGTTTTGTCCTATTTGCCGTTGAGTTTTAATTGGTAGTGTAATAAAATTGGGGAAGAATAAAAATGCATACCAACTGGACTATAAATTAATTAAAGACTTCAGTTAGTGTTGAAGAAATTTCGAGAAAGGTATTTAGAAATGCAAGTTCATACTCTATTTGGTTGTTTCTGTTTGAGGTAAACGCCACTCAGCGTAAGGCCAAAGGGGTCTGGGTTCCCAAGCCTATGGTGATCCCCCTGACCATGTTAGTTCCACCTGGAATAGACAATGGGAAGGGAAAGGCTGAGGAATTGGTGCTGAACCTAACTAAAAAGGACGAGAAGCGCATACTAGAAGACACCGCCACGCCGCGCAACCCAAACTCAGAAAAAAAATTTGTTGTTTTATTTTTATTTTCATTGAGTTTTTCTGAAATCTCATTGTAGACCCAAAAATACATATAAACTACAAAAATATATTTACTAAAGTCATATTATCAATTTTTCTATGAAAAAAAATGAACATAATATTTTTGTTGAGAAGTTTTTGCTCTTTCGCCACATGCAACAAAATGTCGAAAACATCATTCATATAATTTAAGAAATACTCAATTTGAAAGCACACTTACGCAGTACAAAATGAATCTAATTTCTGACCAAAATTTAACTATATCTCCGCCAGCAGTTTATTTAGAATTGAATACAATCATCAATGACAAAAGAAGCTAGCGTCTATACTAAACAGGTGACAACTTATGAGAAAAAAGAGTAAACAACACACAACTCCCATGAAACTCCTTCCCTCCCATGTTTTATTGATTGAAAA